>JAEIHY010009749.1:0-69948 GCA_018904565.1 Drosophila tsacasi
TCTCGGGAGCCCTCTAGCGATAGCTGCCTTAAACAGCTTCTTTTCGCGGCTTGTCATCTTTACAAAGGCGACCTCAGGTTCCCCTGGGGTCACCAAGTCCTCCGACGACGCCGGCAGCACATCAGCTGCAGTGCCTCGATTGGCCGTGACCGTAGAGGTTGGGGCTTGGGGTGATGCTGTCAGAGTTGCATCAAGCTCATTTTCAATACTTGAGTTCATAAATGATCCCGCGAGTAGACGGGAAGGGAGGTCACCCGAGGCATAGCCCGTGTACTGCGGGAAGTCCACAACTGGAGGGGGACAGGTATCCAGAGTCCGCATACTAGTGACCGAGTGCCCCCTCGGCCATGAATCCCTCGGCATATGCTGTTTCACCATTTATAATCGGAGGATATTTTTATGAGTATATACATATGTGTATATTTTGGAATATATGTACTTACCACGTTCGTATATAGGACGTTCTCTAGGCAGTCATTCTCCGCCGTGGTCATGATATTCTGCATATGTGCTGTGATAGGTTGCAAGGGAAAATATAGAAAAATATTTTACATTTAAAGAACCAAAATATGAAAACGGAAAACAATTACTTTTTATTTTTATTTTTTCAATGCAGTGTGCCTGTAGAATTTTACATTAAAAATAATTAAATTTGGCAAAGGCAGCTGGTCACATATAAATGAAGAAGAAATATCCGGTAGGTGTCGGCTGACTTTAGCGACCTCTTGCAGGATTTTGTTTTTAAGTATAAGAGGATTTTTATAATTTCCCCATTACAATCTCGCCATCTATCAGTCGAGTATGAGTATAAGATTATAAGAGTAACGAGAATTTGTATAATTTCCCCAGTACAAACGCGCCATCTACTAGTCGAGTATGAGCAGAAGAGTATACGAGTATACGAGATTTTTTACGAATTCCCCAGTACAATCACGCGAGTATGAGCAGAGATTTTTTATAATTTCCCAGTACAATCGCGCCATCTATGAGTATCATACTCTATCGAGTATGAGCATAAGATTATAAGAGTAACGAGAATTTTTATAATTTCCCCAGTACAAAGGCGCTATCTATAAGTCGAGTATGAGCAGAAGAATACTCGTGTTTTTTTATGAATTCCCCAGTAAATCACGCGAGTATGAGCAGAGATTTTTTATAATTTCCCTAGTGTATTCACGCCATCTATTAGTCGAGTTTGTCCATATTTCGCCCTCTTTAAGTAGCGACTGTATGTACTGTTCCCAGTATCTGTTCCAAAATTTCAATAGATGGTGCTTTTTGATATTTTCAAGGTTTTTTTATATTAAAAATATTTTTTTATGGACAAAGAAACAACTGCAAAAAAATAAAATAATGATAATTTATAATAATATTAATAAGAGAAAAATATAATGCAAATTATTTTAAATGAAATTATTATTTTGTTGTGGCATAACTTCCACCTTGTTATTCTTTAGTTTAATCGAGTTTTTCGCACTCAAAATTTAACTGCCAAAAAACGAGATTTAATCAAAAAAAGATGCTCGGATTATTTAGTCAAAATGCAAATCAATATTTCACTTAATTAGGGCAAATGAATGGGAATAAACCAATCGATGCGAATCAAGTTGGATGCTAATCGGGTTTGGTTTCGGCGAATGAAAATGTTTAACACTTCTTTAGTCGTTTTATACGAGATCTATAAACGGTCTGAAAACAATAAGCTTGGCCATCCAATCTGACGATTCTGGTTTCGGAACAGAAGATTTTATAACTATCAGACTATATCAATTCAGGAAATATATCTTAGCGTAGTTTAAAGGTGAATAAAATTCAATTTTTCCTTTAAAAATATTCTACCACGATCTCAGATCCAATCTAATTCTTGTCTCTTTGTGGAAATCAAATATGTTTCACTGAAAATGCTGCAGTTGGCCAAGTCAAGGCAACTCGTTATTTATGCTAATGAACCATGTTTTTTTATTCCAAAAAGGCTTGTTTTTTGGGCACTTATTTCAGAACTGTTATTTGAGATCGATAAACGGTGCTAAAAAAAAGACCATAAAAGACGATTTTGTAGAGCAGGTTCCGCGCTAGTGTAATAAAGTCTCTCGAAAAGCGTCGAGATTTGCGGTTTAGATAAAAGGATCGAAAATTGTAACTCCTTTGGCTAGAAGCGACTAATTGAAAATTCTGTGAAAACCAAAAGTGGCTAGCAATGTTTCTATTTATTGTTGTTTACTCAGCCATAGATCTGTAAATCTTTTATCGCTTTCAGCCTGGCTTTTTGCGGTTTATGCAAATCAGTGGCCCGACGGAGACCAACAAGTTTACGCTTGCTTTTGGTATTTTGTTTTGTTTATTTTTTGCAGCAGTTATTTGAGTTTTGTTTAACGTTTTTTATTGTTGTTTTTGTTTTTTTTCTCCACGTTTTTTGTTTGCCCCCGAATGTCCAAATGTCTAAATAGCATTTGTGTTTCTTTTCGAGCAACAGGTGGGCACCACATAGAGATGCCGAAAAGAGTACAAGTATTTGAAATAAAGCTCTATGCAAATTCCAAGCAACGGTGCGTATACGCGATGCCCAGGCTAGGCAGGGAGGAGCAGAAGCCGTGTCCGGAGAGCACGGTCAGTGGCCATTAAACAGATTACATGTTTGGCCACTGATTCACTGCCGCTAAGAGCCGTTTAAGCCCGGCGACAACAACAAACTGCCGCGATAACAACTGCAGTGAGCGCTTTATTCACAGAGAGAAAGGTCATAGGAAGTCTTAGGATATATATTGAAAGGAGTTCTTGTGAAAACAATTTGATTTTAAAGGTAAACAGTGCAATTTGAAGTGCCTTTAATATGTTTAAAGCTTAAAATATGCTTTTAACAATACATAATAACTTTGCTATAATCCCAAGTAAGACCAAGGGCCACTGAAGCTTCGATTAGTCTAGAAATATTAAGATTTATATAAATAGAAATTAAAATTGTATAAATTGGCATTATAAATGCATAATCACACCTCTTTTAATTTAATAAACTAAATTAAATTCAATTTAAATTACAATTAATTTAATAACTGAAATGACTGAACATTTTCCTGCTGTGTACCAGACGAAGGCTGGCTTCCAGAGCCGGCAAAAAATGGCCAGACAAACACATCGCAGACCCAATGAATGCACAGGCATGCCGGGCCAAGGGAAAGGGTGGGAGGGCCGAGTAGCGGAGCAGCTCAGGCCCGGGCAGTTCAAGTGCACATGGGCTGCGATGCTGCTTGAATAAACAATTGGCGGGCTTTGGGCAGTCGGCGTGCAAACAACGCGACTCTTGTGTTGGGATAGGCTGCATCCTGGCAAAAGGAGCTCCATCCAAGAGGGGGGTAGGGGGGTGTACAGACCGCAGGAGACAACAACACGTTGCAAGTTCGATAAATGGCCCGGCTCTTTAAAATAAACTTTGCTTGCAATGGCTTTCTGATAAGGCTGACAAAATTACGCATACGCCGCATGTTACGCTGCTGCTGCGCTGCCGGCGTAGCAGTCGGAGCTCTCTTTCTCTGCCAGCAGAGTCTCACTCTCTACCGCTCTCTCTCGCTCTCTCTCTCTCTTTCTCTCTTTATCCAACAACTTGTATGAATGTGTTTTCCATTTTTCCGGCTTTCTGGAGGCGCCTCGTAAGCAAGCCTTTGGCGATTCGTATCAACCGCTTTTGAAATTATTTATAGAATTTAAAATGAGGCGCCAGTGCGTTACTCGCCGGGTTAGTTGCCTCTGGAAATTATGCTTAGTTTTATTACGTGTAAATAATTAAGAAAGCAAACTTGCCCCGGCGGCACATGTGGGACCAGGGGCACATGTCGCCATATCGACTGTCTGCCCCTTTGCTCCTGTTTTCCTTCAAGTTTTTAGCCCTTTTTCCTTTTGCGGAGCTCATAAGGCCGCCTGGGAACTAATTTCTGCTGCCACAAAAGTTAAACGAAAGTGTTGCCCGCTGGGTTCGTCTCCTCCAGTTGCTCCTATTTATAGCCAAGTGCTTGCAGGCCGGAGCCGCAGGTGACTGCGGTGGGAAAAAACCTGGCCACTGCAGCAGGTAAGCAGCCAGAAGTCTAAGCTTGCAATGTAGCGCTAAATTGCACTGAGCCCGGCGAAATTGCGCCTTGATTTGACTCGCACGAGTTCTGGAAACAGAAAGCCCAGAGGATTGGAAATATATCGGGAAAAATACGGTATTTTTCTTTATTTTTCAGTTCTCATAAAGTAATCGTAAAGAATTATGCAAAAAATGTAACCTACATAGTAGGGCAAGATTTTTGGTGCGTTCCAATGAGATTAACACATAATTAGGCTAACAAAATACAAGATAAAGATAAGATTAACAACTGTACACAACATTTGTCTAAGCAAGTGTTAACAATTCTTAATCTACAAATTTCAAACACAATAAAACAGAAATTTGTATATCTTACCGAGTTATTTAAATAAAAGTAAGTGAAGTATAAGTTTAATTATTTAAAACATTAAAAATAACGACATAAAATGCTTCTGCAAATTTAAATATAATGGTTTTATCAATCTTTATTATTAACAATTCAAATAAGTCTGTTTTTCTGTTTGAGCTTTATTTAAGTTGACCACAACTTCAGCTTAATTTTAAATATGACTATAAATTTATATTTCGATCTATACAATGCTACTTGAAAATCAATTAAAACTATTTACTTGCGATGCCCAACATTTGATTAACAAATTACAAGGCTGGCAGTTTTTGTTTTGCCTTTCCAAAGCATTTTCCGCCTTCTGCTGGAAAAGTTATCTGCTATTTCGAATTCTTTCAAACAACGCTTTTAATTGCATTTCGAATTTTGTGCTCCATCAGTATCAACAACGGACAACGAAAGTATCTGCCAAACACAAGAGGCGGCAAACAAACAGTAGCCACCGCATAGTATGGCGCAGGCATATAGACCGGCACTCTGCCGGTGTCGTCGGCGTCGACTGCTCCGCCGGCTGAGCAGCTTTTGGCGCCGCCGCACAGTGGCAGTTTAGATACTTTGGGGTTACTAAAATCATAACACGTGAACCAGTTGAGATATTTTCATAATTTTTTTTTCTATATGAAAGGTTACTTTAGTACCTTTCGATTAAATTAAATAGCAGATTTTATACTCGAAAATTTGTGTTTTTTGAGGCAGTTTTTTCAATGTTTATACAATTTCGAGAAATACTTTTAATTTGTTTTCTTTGAAAATGCTAAAACAGGTATGCCTGCACGTGCAAAAAAGATTCGAATTTTATTCTATCTTAGTTTTGCCGAGATTTGATGACCCTTTCGATAGAGACCATAACCAAGCCGGTCGGTTACATATTTTACCTAATATTGGTATAAAAAATAAAAAATAAAAAAAAATAAAAAAGGTTCAACTTTGAACACCTGCAACTTCTCAAATACTGAACCAATTTGAATAGTTTTTCGGTTCCACATTTTTGAACTATTACCTGTCGAATGCAATAACAATAACAATTTTACGATACGTTGTCATCAAAAATTTGATTTTTGTATAGTATTTCTATCTTTCCGGCCATTGTGCGCCGACGCAGTTTCCGCCTCGCAATCAGTCGCCAGCTTTTGGCCACTGTCTCGGTCTCAGTCACAGTCTGTCCGCCGAACGGAGCGCATCGCAAGGGCAGTCACACGCGAATTCTGTGCCGTCGACTTCGAGGCGTGCTCCACCAGCGATTCATAAAAAATACACAATTCGCGTCTTCGGGTGTGGGAATGTGAGTGCAGTGCTTTTCGCCGGCAGAGATTGCAGCACGGAAATAAATAGGGTTCTAAAACAAAGATTTTATGCTTAAAAATTATATGAAACACAAAATTTATTAATTTTTAAAATCCAAACAAGAAATCTATGAATATGATGCAATTGTGTTTTGAATATTAACTTTTAAAATGTATTTACTTATAACCAACATTTAGAACAAGGAACATTTCGAAATTCATTACTTTAATAAATTAAAATTATTCCCAAGAAAGAAAAAAAATTAAATAAAAGACCTCAAAAACCACTAAATTATGATAAACTTGAAATTTGTTTAGCTTTTGTTTGATAATTAATTGCTAACAGCTATAATTGTGATAGAAAAAATATTTTAAATGTTTATCTGGTTCATGTTTACTTAAAATTTATTGATTTTAGAATCCATTTATTTCAGTGCTCAAATTGCGTGTACAATTTAGTATTAGCCTAGTGCCGATCGGTATACTTAGTGTTTTGTGCTCAGAAATCCTTCTGTTCGCCTTTGTGGCTTTTGATTTGGCTTTGTCCCACTGCCGGACAATGAGCGGCCAATGTCAATGCCACTTTACATGAGGCATCGCCGCCGACATCTCAACCCCTTCCGACGCATCCATTGATCTTTTATTCTAAATCAGACCGTTTCGCCTGTTTTGTGTAGTGTAGTGAGTTGCAAGAACGGAATACCCGGGAGTACAAAGGAGTCGGGAATAAAAGAAAAGCGTCCGAAGGCATTGTGAAAAGTGTCCTGTCTCCCGGAAGCTGTCGCCCGAAACTATGCAGCAGTAGGAAGACCCTCATCCGCCAGGGAATACGTGGAAAAATTCATTGGCATTTAAGTGAAGGCTGGTAAGTCCGAAAACTATTTTAAGCGCTTACCTTTGATGGCGTCTGTCGGTCACGTAAAGCGTAAACGGGGGAAAAGTCCAAAAATAATGCCATATTGCCCTGCGGTCCACTTGAATATAGATATTACCCGATGAAAGGAAATAATGCACAGGGCGCCTTTTTATTTTGCGATAATTGAGCGGTCGTCGCCTATTAAATAACATTTACTTATTTTCTCTATTTTTGTATATATTTTTTTTGCTATCGCATACCGTCTTTAGTCAACGGCAAACAAACTACTCCAAAGGCAAACAAAGCCAAAACAACGGCAATGAACTGAAAATTGACTATGCATGTTTGTGCAGCTCATTAATAAATACAAGTATAACTCGGAACAAATACAAAGAGACCCGGCAAATTCGGCTTTCAGTTGCCCTTGTCGGATTTCTTGGCCATATGTTTTGGGATCAAATATTTGCAGAACGTCTGTAATCTTCGGACTAACTCTCCTTCAATGTTTACCCAATTTATTGGCATTTATCTCATTGAAAATTATGCATAAAAACTAAATATATCTTTATTATGCTGTTGTGTTAACAAGGGAGATTTTTTTGTATGCTGATGACAATTGAAAATATAACGACATTTCTTGTTTATCAAACGGAAACAGGAAGAACATAATTTTTTCCCGTTTAATATAAATAAAAGGAAGTATTTATTATTTATATTTTTTTTGTAGAGAGCCTATAAAGGGTATTTAAATACAGTTCATAGACTAAATTCTGCCTTGTCTCATTTTTTCTCTCAAGATTAAGAGTCTTAGACATTAATGATCTTCCAACGGCATTATGCTGATTGAGCGATCTCCGGTTTAGCAGCGGAAATTGAAGCTGTCGAGGGGCTAGTCAATATGTCAACTTTCCGCCTGCGAATTTTCCGATTTATGGGTGCACAGCATTAAACGTAGATATATTTTCTTAACGCGATAATTGCATATTGCAGTCGTGTCGAAATAGGTTTGTAATTACTGGATATAAATCGCGGGTTGATAGGTGTCGCAATTCTACGAAGCCGTATTAATTTCATGGGTGGCATCTTTGACAGTGGGATTTTCTGGTGAATTACATTTTGCAATGTGTGTTATGCATATAAATTGAATTAAAATGTTGCTTATTTATAGAAGAATTATATGGTAGTAGTGAACAATTAAAGTATTCAATGATTAAAGATTAATATTTCTTATAAAGGTCTTGAGGCTTAGACTTAATATTTAAAATTAAAAATTTCAGAAGCCCCTTAGATTTTCTGAAATACTAAGTATTTCTAGACTCTTATTCGTTTGAATGAATTTATTGTTCGTTCCTATGTACTATATTTGTAAAACTTGTACAAATAAACAAATTAGAAAACAATCTTTTATGACTTTCTTTTGATTTTTGCTGGATTAGCATATGCATGCAAATTGCGGCATTAAAATTGTAGAAATTTAATAGGTAATAAAAGTAATATTATTAGGCGGCCAACTGATTGATCTGGCTTTTTAGCAAGTCTCTATTTTTATTAAATTTTATATATATTACTCTTTTTAATTAAACTCGTTTCTTTCTCCACCGGCATATAATTGTTATTGCTGCCAAGTAAGCCTGGCTTTATCTCCATGCGGGCTGTCCTCGACTTGTCTTAATTAAATGGCAAATTCTACAGAGCTCCGGTAGCCCGCGTTCCGCCCAAATTGACGGAACAGGACAGAAAGTTTTGACAAAAACATTTTCGGTACACATTTGTTAACTGTGGGCCGCCTGACATGGCGACAGTGTTGAAGGCTCCCCCTTTGTCGCCGACTCTTGTGACTCTAATTTGTGGCAGCAGCAAGAGCGGGATATGGCGGCAGCGGCGGGTTGGCGACAACCGCCTGAAAAACAAATGTACTTTGATGTAATACACATAAACATTTGCACGATGCGAATAACTGCAAAAGGGAACGCCACCAATATTAGTTGGAAAGGGAGGGCGTGAGGAAAGGCAGGAAAAATTAAAAATGGAAAAGGGGACTCTGTGTCATAGGCCCAACAATGAAACCAGAACAGCAGAGGCAGAACAATGTATGCCAATTTAGGAGCCTGCCTGCCAGCACCTCCCCGAGAACATGTATAAATCTTCATGAGTCAGTGTCAGAAACATGTACGACTTTTCACTAAAAAAGCGATAGATGCAAGTATACAAATGAATTAAAATTTGCCACCAATTTGCATTCGATGTCGTCATGTCGTGCCATTACCACCACTGACTCAGGCCAAGCCGCGTGAGCAATCACTGCAGGAGATAACTGGGAGACCTGTGTACGTCTCAATTAGGTCATTTGTGAATGGTTCTCGCGGATCCGAGTCGAGCAAATATTGCGAAATATTTAAATTAGAAACAGGCCCAGTAGTATCCGCCACTTGTTGCTCGATAAATGCCGCGTATTCGCATCTCATATTAATATTGTTAAACGAAACCAGGCAATTGGTGCTGAAAGATCGAGAGGGTCCGGTCCCTCGCCAGCCAGCTGTCGGCAAGTTTGCGGTGCAGATAGAGAAAATTCCAAGACACTTTTGAAGGAAATAATTATCGATTTTAATGCCAATTAACCGTTTTATTATTTATATACATGTTTTTCTTAGTTTAAAAGAGTTTATATATATATTTTTATTTAGATTTTGTTTATTATTTTATATTTTAAGAAGTGACTAGTAAGTGACTAATTATACTCTATAAATAGATCGCTTCAGAAAAATTCCTGCACAGAACAGTTTGTATTTAAATCTGATTACGATTATTATTCGTTAACAAGGGAGATTATAAAAATACATTTCCCCTCAGTGCATCCCCAAAGTAAACTCCTAAATCAAGTAGCCGGACTAGCTGCGGCAAAAACAGCTCCAAAGGTAACAAAATTAACAAAATGTATATATGCCGCAAAAATAAATAGCCAGAAGACGAACAGGTTTGAGGCATTAACCTGGCCTTACACTCGGATTGACTTTCAGATGCAGTTGCATCCCACAGATGCGAAGATACGTGTTCGGGCCGAGTGAAAATCGCTGTCCGTGTCCATGTTTACATAAATATTAGCTCGCCGGCGTTGCGCATAATTGTTGTGAAAGATTGGCGTGAATTATTTGCGGTGGGCGTGGCATGCGGGCTTCGGATTAGTCCTAATCAGCATTTTGCATTTGAGTCAGACTTTCCCACGATCGCTGGCCATAAGTTTTGAATTTTGATAAGACTATATTTTTGTTTAATATATATTATATATTCCATGACTTTGCATAATATGTAATTATACATACTTATACCTGGTTATTTCAGAGTAATGGGATGCCCACTTAAATGCATTTATGCTTCTTTTAAATTCATAAATTATCAAGAAGCTTTTTTTGTGACTTTGTCTTTTTGATTTTACCAGAATTTCGTCTGCTGCAATTCCAGTGAATCATCGTGACGTTTTTTCGCTGACCTTGCCATTACGTTTTAATCCAGTGCATGCACGCTGGGCTTTATTTCCGTTTTCGGAACTTGTTTTCATTGTTTACAGGGCCAGGACAATGGCCATTGTCCCAAGTTGTTTATGCATTTCTCTTAAAAACAAGAAACAAAGGAACCCCCTTTAATCATATTTCCCGTTGATTGCTAATGTTAAGCAACAATATTACATTTTCATCACCTACGAGAACCATTTGTGCCTTAATAACAGAGCCGTCCAACCCGCACCTTTTAATTGCCCTTGTACGATGGCAATCTGTAGCTAAATAATATCTATTTAATTTATGCAAAACGCCAAGCGCCGTCACCTGGACTGGCGCCTCGGAATCGGTATCTCCAACGATTTGCCTGCCCGTGTTAACAATAATTGGCGGCAGCCGCCTTTGAGCGCGTGCGCAACGCAACCCGTTTAATCTAATTTCGTTAACCGACTGTGGGTAGCTGGCATAAGTATATACATATATTTATTTCGGCCACTATCTGCTCGTCCGATCGAAAGACAATTAGCGAAATAAGTAGACGGGGAGCAGGGACCCGTGCCAGGTCTTAATTAATTGGCATGCATTGTGTGTGTTGTCGGACTTGATGCGATGCCAAGTTGGTAGCGATTATCCGCCTCGATAGGCGCGACTGAGGAGTTATGCAAACGTAGCAGACCACTTCGAGGGCACTGAGAAAAATTAATATTAGTTGGGAGAGAACTAAAGGAACTGTAAAAGAATTTTAATAAGCTTTAAAATTCTTTTACGAGGAAAGACGGAAAATTAAATATAATATAAAAGGTGGTATTATGCTAGATGAAGTGTTAAGTCAAACAACTTTATTTTATTTTTAAAATATAGATCGAGGAAAAATATATATACTTTGTACCCTAATAATATCTGCTTCTTAAATCCCTTGGAAAATGTAATGATTCATAAAAAATATACGAGTATATACACACATTTTAATCTAAAATCTTTCTTATTTCTCTCCGTGTAGTTAGTCATAAATCTTGAATGCACTTTATCTCGGATCTGATCGGTTCGAGTTGGAGTCTGGTTTGGATAGGATTGTGGTTGTCCTCCACTCACTGATCTTTTTTCAACTTCTCATTCGCCAATTTATGCAAACTTTGGAAATTGAAATTCATGCATACTCATTCAGTAGACATCAATTTGACGTAATGGGAATTACTTTACATATTACGACTAAATTTGTTCAGACCTCCATCGATCGGGAGTCTGAATGCAATTACTTAAAATATATATTCTAGTGTGCAAACTAGTTCTCTGCCTAATGATGTTAGCTCCCAGACACGAATTTGAATTTCTAAATCAATTAAATGGGAATATAAACAAACATAAACTGAATACTTGGTATTTCCAAAGCCCACGTGCTAGCGTAGGAATATTTTTTGATATCCAAAGCAATAAGAAATATTAAATATAGAGAGGTTCTATCTGTCAGTCAGCTTTTGTCACGATTTCTGCATGTCCGAATATCTCAATTTGGTTATCATTATTTGAATCTGTAGAAGGTAAGCCTGAAGATTGCTTCTTTCATCGGATCTTTTGTAGTATCAATTTATTATTGAATGGCTAGGCAGGTCATTAATGTTTTTCTCAGAAACTCAAGGCGCCAGGAAACTCGTCTACACCAAGTGCATTAAGATGCTCGGGCGGATTAATCAGATTGCGTAATGCGTTAATGGATTTAATGAACATGTCATCCTATATATTAGAATTAAATCTGAAATGCTATTTTTTAATATCTCTCTAGAGTTTATTTTTAGTAATTTCTCAAACACTGATGGCTGAAAATAGTCCAGCGATGAACCTGTTCGTCGCGTGCTCCTCATAAATTTACGTTTAATAGGAAGGCTTACAAAATATTGTATTCATTGGCGAATTAACACGATGAGGAAGGCATCTCTTTGATGACGCAGCTGTCCCATAACTAACAGAGAAATCACCAGATTGCATTATAATGTGTTGTTTTGCTGCTATGCAGAAAACTCTATAGGCTGGCAGCCAGCGACAATGAACTAAATACGCGAGACGTGTAAGCATGTTAATATATTTATTTATTACTTCATTTCATTATCTCTGGCAGGGGCACGTCGACTCGGGTACAGAGGATGGGGGTCACTTAGTCGTCGTCGTCGGCGGAGTATTCATGGCACTCGTTTCAATTAGGCGAGGGAGGAAGAGAAACCTTTGACTAATAGCCACGTATGCCTAATGCGCCTTTAGCCGGGCAGGAGTATGTGACTTATCGACATCTATCGTGTCGTGGCTTCCGTTTCCTGCTTTTGGCAGTCAAGTGCCACTCGACGACGAGTCGCTACTTAACCTCTCAAGGAGTCGACCGGCTTCCCGCCAGCCTCCCTGCCACTCGCATTGATTATTAACACAAGGATGCCTCTCGTGTGCATGTCCAGGCAAGAAGATTGCGCTTCGAGGAGTCGCATCGCCGCCAAATGGATATTAGATTTCTTTTGGCCTGGACTTTGACTCTGAGTTAATAGATTTTTTGTGTTTATCTGGTGACAGGCGGCGCACTCATTGATTGCCAATCAACTCCCATCAAATGGGTTTCGGTTGGCTTTAATTCCAGGCTTTAACTCTCAGATACGCTATATATATTTCTGCTGCCAAGCTGATAACAGGCTTTTGGCCGACGGCAGGCCATAAATACGCTCGCCCAGCTCATATCAGAGGCCGCATTACGCATACGCCACCGAGGCCTAGGCCACAAAACTAAACTGCGCAAACACATGATGAATGTTGCGGACCGCTTGAATTCATCCTCCCCTTTCCAGCGTAACGAAGAGTAATTCCTGTTTTTTTTTCGCTGAAAAAAATAAATACATATATACTCATTCGTACGTATAAAATATTTCCCGCCGACATTTTAATTTTATGCGAAAATAAGCAATAACAACAAAGAAGACAAATTGGAAATAAACCGAAATGTTTATAGGTCTTTTATGGGTCCATGCAGTTGGCCCTACATCTGTTGCCACAAGGTCGGGCTAGTCGAATTATTCCATAACAATTGGTGGGACAGACGGACGGACGGAGATGGACACATTATTGTCTCCCGGACAGCTGTCGTCTGGGGAAGTGTGAAATTTAATGCTATTTTTAAAGCGAAGTGAATTTTTGTTTGCATAGTAAAAAAATTATTTGAGGGATACATATATCTGTATTTGGAAATTTGGATATTACATTGTTTGGAACAAATTGGTTATTAAAAATGTAAATTATTTTTGAAAGGTTTTTAATGTCTTGTTAGAAAACTCAAGAAACTACTGTCAAGGTTTATTATTGTTTATTATTTCAAAGAACCAATTAGGTTTCATTTATGGGCCATAATTTACTAAAATAACCAGAAAATAATAAATAGAAATAGTTCTTTCCTGAAAAGTAATTATATATTATATACTAGCAATTTCTTTATGAAAGAGAAAATTCAATAACTTTTAGAGGAATACATTAAAAATCTATAAACAAATTTTAAACAACGCAAAAGAAAAATCATCTCCTGATTTTCTAAAAATATAGTTTATTTTAAGTTATTCATATGGCGACTTTTTTTTAATTTGCATCGAAATTTCCTTGGAAAAAAGTAGTTTTAATTTTTTTAATTTTTCATTGGCCGCCTTACATATTCCCGAGACTGGTGGCCACAATTTTTATGAACTTTTGCTCCATTTCGAGTCACAATTTAGCATTGCGTGGCTGGCCAACTGCCAGCAGTGGAGATATAGCCAAGAAAAAATGCAAACAACCAGGGAACAGTCGGTTTCCCCCCGTGACTTGACGATTCCAGACTCCGTGAAACACGGCGGCCACCCAGCCAACCTTGAATCCCGTGGCGAAAGCAAGAGTTCAACTACCTATTTGGGTTTCTGTGCGTTGCCCGGCATCGTTGATCAATTATTGCTGCCACTTTCAACCGGCCAAAAGATGTCCGAAGAAATAAAAACAAAAAACAAGAATAACAAACACACATATTGCATGCGAGATAAGCGGGAAGAGGCTATAAATAAATGCAAAGCATTATAATGACAGCAATAACGAACACGCTGGTGTCTTGGCACACCCCATTCATCAAGTCATCGATGGGACACGCACGGCCGCAGCCTCAGAACTGGAGATCTCCTCATCCGATTCCGATTCGGAGTCCCCATTCGCATTTCCATATCCAATCCGGAGAGTCGGGGCGTCCGGACCCCATCGGATGATGCACATTTCATTGAACTTTTTTGCTGTCCGCGCCTTGGTTTTCGGGGATTGCGACAACATGTTGCACATGGCGGAGGCGGAGGCCTTCCAGCTAAGTGCAATATGAGTAGCACTCGTCGCTTAGAGATTATTTAAATCGCTGCCGGGCAGCTGCTCTATACAGAGTAAAAAAATGTTGTATCCTGTTTAATTTTAAATATGTTTACTAATTAATAATGAAAGTTCTGGCTATTTTCAATATCAAATAAGGTTATAAACGTTTTCATTTTAATATTTATAATATGAACTTGTCCTTTTTTATGGAAACACATTTTATCTTTCAGTGTTTTGATGAAAAGGGGAGCATAATTTAGTGGGGAACATTGAAAGCCAGTGGCAGTTTTAGATTCTGGTTTTCTCCCTAAGGAAACTGGCAACTGCAACGGCAACTTAGCCACGTACTTGGGCCCAATCGGGGTCAGAAACAAAATGAGAATTAAAATCGAGATCGCGATCATACGGTGTCATTTCTGGTTATTTATAACTTTTTCGTTTTGTTGCGGTTGTTTTTCTGTCTGGCGATTTTATATTACCAGTTGCCTACATCATTATCAAGGGAATTAACCCGAATACTAAACACGGCGATGATGCGTCCCAGGGGACCAACTAACCACAGGGAGTAGTAAAAGTGAAACATTTTTGCACTACCCATTTATGCCAGCAGCATCTACAAAAAAGTCCCTCAACAATGGATTATTTTATTTATTTAAATTCTTATATATTCATATAGCATATAAAATATTCCTCAAATAGCCTGTGAAAATTATTCGCATTGTTTCCATTGTTGCTGTCAGTCAAACAAGAGATATATATTTGCCGTTTTCGCTCTTGATGTTTCAATGACCCCAGTGTGAAATATGGAATATATAAATATTTCCCGAATTCCTAGGAAAACATTCAAGTTCAAAGTGCTTGATTTGTATAAATAAAATAGCAGATATTGCACCTGTGAGTAATCTGATCAAAACTGATTCATCATTAATATTTTCCGCTTAATAATGAGATAATTTTTCATTCATTTTTGTGTTAAAATCTTTTGATTTTAATAGAAAAAACCTGTAGTACACTTTACTATTTCATTTAATATCTATATTCCCAAATATTTCTCAAGTTCTCCAATCAATTTGCTACTGTTCCAAGGGTAATTGGATGCCCTGACAACAATGTAGTAATTATATAATTAACTCGGCTCATCTTGCACTCTCTCCTCTCCGGTTGCTTTCATTGAGGCATTGAGGCATTCCCATTTCATGCCCTGAATGTGGGTCTCGATCATCCATTTATTATGATTATGCCTCGGCAACCAAAGCCCACTCTGTCAGCTGGCCAGTATCAGATTACGCCTTGGGCTTTTATCGTTTTAGCCATTCAAGCCATCCACAAAACTCTAACGTGCAACAGTTGGTTGGTCTGGGGTTAAGTGACTTTGTTGATTGTGGATTGGCAACTTGTATTTCAAATGCATTCTCGCATTATTTATGCAAAGCTCTTTATAAAATATTTCCCACCTTAAATGCAGGCACTTAAAATGTTAAACATTCGGCCCAATCACATTGCCAAACGTGTTGATGCGAGCGTACGTGTTAACCTTAAAAATAAATAATGTCAAATTTGGCATGCAAATCCTTTAAATCAAACAAAGGGAATTGCAAAGGGCTGGTCTCTGGGGCGGGCATGGGCGTAACAAATAAGCCAAGGCCAATAAACGTCGGCAGGCGACACGCCAGCTGACAGCCAACTCTTTGGCATCCCTGCCCGTTTGAGCCTACATATGTACATACAGACGTACACACAACCCATCCCCACGGCAAGTACATCACAAAACAAATTGGAAAACATAAAATCAACAGAGCTAATAGTTCACTTAGGGGCGCAGAGCCGGCGACAAAAAGTACGCGACGAACCGAACAGCGCCCTTTAAAATATTATACTTGGCAAGGCGAATACTGAGTACTCTTGTCTAGAAAGCTACTTCATATAAAGAATTAAGACAATTTTATTTTCAATACAATTTTATTGAATATAATTTAAGTAATTGCTTCCATTTAAATTAGTTTTTCCAAGTTATTGAAATGGAATGGAGCTTTGCTCTGCCAAATATTCTAATAAACCTTCCTCTAGGGTACTCCCAGTCTGCGGCTGTCTTCGTGACAGTTGCCGGTGCTGGTTCTGCCTCTTTTGCTGTCAGGGCAAGATGGTCTTTGGTCTGTTGTCTCTGGTCTCTGGCCCCTGGCTCGGATGACATAGTGGCACAGTTTTCTGTGTACGCGTTGCCGGCTCTTGGGTTGGCCGTCTGCGACCGAAGAGAGCCCTTTCATATGCCCCCTCCAGTCATATTGAGCCGATTTACTATTGAAAATAAAATTTTATTAGAATTCTCCACACTTTTTGTGTCTCCTACGGAAGAACTCTGGGGGTTTCCCCTTCATTGGCTCTTCCCTGGAGGTCTTCGTCATACCGCCTTTAAATGTGCAACGCTCTGACGACTTTTGGATTTGATGTGCGCAGCTTTTTACGACTCTCACCACTTTGAGACGAAAATTTTTTTGATTTAAAACAAAAAGTGGGGATTTTTTGCCGGCACACGCAGCTGTTGCTGCTGCTTCTGCCGCTAGTTTGAATAAATTTTTATTGCTTATTGGTTTTAGGAATTGCATATGGTATGGACAGAAAATGACCGGCGGATGCAAAGCGGAAAATCATAATGACTCATAAATTCATAAGTGAATTGTACGAAACTTTGATTTGATTTGGGCCAGGCCAAAGCGTTTTATTTATTATGACTCCGCTTTCGACACTTTCGTGGGCATTTACATGAACCGCGCTCCGTCCACGCCCAAGTTTGCCGGCTAGGTCCCAATAATCGGCCGTACGTGCGTCCCATTCTAAGCAAACAGCCAGAGTACAAGTATTATTCTGGGCCCGTGCCTCTGTGGCTCCTCCCCGGGAGCCAGAGTCAGACAATTGCGTGTGCCCCTAGCCACAGGCGAGGTCAGAGCAGAAGCACTGGAAACGGGAAACGGGAAACTGGATACGTCTGTCAGGTGCAAGAATATAATCACGAATCGGTGTAAGAACATTAATTTTGAAACATTTCTAGGACTTACTCTCTGATATTGAACTTATCGAGAAAATGTCAAATTTAAAGATGTGTATTCATTTTTCAAAAAAATATCAGTTGTTCCGGTTTTTCTTAGAATTTTAAATTATTTATTTGATTTGTTTAACAATAGATAAAATACAAATTTAAAAAAATATTAACTTAACCCCTGCTGTATATATAAAAGCGGCACCTCACTCGGGACTGAAGGGGTCGCCTCTGACATTGGCCACGCGGGCGCTACGCGGTCCATGCTGCACGTGCTGGCGGCTTTCCGTCTGTGAACTGCATAAACGCTGCCTCATTATGTCAGGGAGCACATAGTGAGGAGCAGGGAGGCAAGGGGGACAGAAAAGAGAGGCACCCAGAATCGGCAGGAATTCGTATGTTAATGCTACAAAATCAAATTCCTCTTGGGGGGATTGTTCAATTTGTAGAGCTGTTTGTTTTTTGCGCCTAATGATACCATTAAGTGGCCTGGGCAGATTGTTGTACAAGCTGCTCGAAGCTGGGATAAGAATGATGTAAGTGCACGCATATGTGTAGACAATGATTCGCAAGTCGCAAAAGAAATTTCAGATTAAGAAAATATTATTCAGGAAGCTTTTTGCAAATTGAGTAATTCTTCTTTGAGTTATGACGTTTTTTTGGGGATTTGTGGAGTTTGTTACATTTTTAACTTTTGATTTTAATAGCTAAGACACATTTATAGTTACTTGGAATTATCTTTCTTCATATTTTTGCATTTAAATTAATTATTAAAAATCTACAAGCAAATTGTTTTACGTTATTATTATTTGATCAGCTTTTTAAGAATACAAAGTGAACGCATAACGTTGAGTTAGTTTTTTGCAAGTGTTTATTCTCAATAATTCATATTTTACGACTTTCCCCATTAAGAGATACTCATAAAACTATGCATACTAAGTGCATAAATTAAGATACGGATCAGAGCGGTTTTTCTTTTATTGTATATACATATATGCATAGGTTCCCATGTGGAATAAAATGCCGACTGATCGTTGTATCATAACGATGACGAGTCGTCGATCGCCGAAATGTTTTGGGTGAACTGTCAGCTGGCTAATTGAGACAAGAAAACACTTTTACTTAATGCTCACAATTGAAAGTAATTTGCATTCCAGACCCAAGGAAAAATAACAAAAATATACAATGCGGCGTGAAAGTCACGACTCCAAATGTTGTTTCTTGTCCGATTCTTGTTGCCTAAGTCGCGCTTGATAAATATTAATTGTCTGCTGACAATTTGAGGTCAGCGGCATAGTTTCCGAATGTAAATTGTATCTGAGCCTTGTATCTATATCTGCTGGGTAGCTGGCGCCCATTAATTGCGTTAGATTATGCACATATGGCAAGTGGAGTGGTCCAAAAGTGGCTTGGAAACTTCTCTAAATAAATAAATAAAACTGGCTCCTGTTTATCAACTGCCCTTGGCCACGGGCAATTACAAAATAAATGTGTGGAAGCTGAGCTCACAAATGATTTATTGGCCGTGCGATTAGGGTCTTAACGCAGCCGAGTTGACAAAAATTGTATTTATGGGATCATGATTCACATTGATCTCTGACATGCCGCGCCGCTGACACAGTGCCCCTCATAAACAAAGTACTTTTAATCTTCGGTTCTTTTGGGTTCTAGGTGTGTCTCTAAGTTTTGTAAGCAAGTTTACACAGGAAACAAGTAATATTATCTTATTATTTTTGATATACCAATTAATTTATTTTATTGATTATTATTACACAATATATAATTCTCTTTGTTTCTTTAATATATTTTTTTAGCAGAAAATGCTCTTTGTTTTTTTAATATTTCTTTTATCAGAAAAAATATTAATGTGTTTTTAAAGGGTATAATTATAAATTTATATATTTCATTATAAATCAATTAAGAACATGCAAAAATTAGAGAAAATTGTATTTTAGAGCTTAATAATTTAAGTTTATATAACTTTTAAATATATTTCTCAGAAATATGGAAAAAATAGGCCTGACTAGATTTTTCCTATTCCGCTCGTGAAGCAATCTGCCATTCCTAATTACCATTATTTTTATAATCTCGCCAGCCGATCTGCCTGACTTCGATCCCATCGAGTGACGCACAGTTCGTTCCGTTGAAGTCTGCGAATTTCGTTGGCCAAAAGAAGACAGACCGCAGAGTTGTGGGGCTTCCAGCTGAACTATCTTCTGGGTGCGGGCGCTGGCTGGCGCTGGGACTGCAAATCGAAATGGGATTGAGAATGGGACAAGGGCCTGCGGTTGGCTGGGGACAGCAGGGGTAATTACCAAACACTGCCCCCGCCAAGGGGGCCAAAAAGTGAGCCGAGGGACGCTACGCCGCCTGTCTGCATATAATTTCAGCAGCGGCCAAGTGTGCGACTCGTGTTACCAATATATATACATAGTCGGTGCCAATAATTGCGGGCGGCGCATAAAGTGTCTGGTCTGCGGTCGGTTTATTTTCACGCACAAGTGTCCGTTTGAGTGGAACTGTTTGTGGGCATAATTTGAACTGGCCACATTTGTGTATTGATTACAGATTGAAACGGAAGTTCCTCTTCAATTGAATCACTTTGAATCATTTCATTTCTGACCTTTTGTTTATCTTTTTTCATTTCAGCAATCCGGCTGTGGTCAATATGCGTCTACAAATGTTGATATTGGTTTTGATGACTGAGCTGCTGGCTCCAGTCCTGGGCTCCTTTGAACTTGTAGGACAGTCCATTAAAGGTGGGTTTATTTAATATATAAATAAATATTTAAAGAAAGCAGAGCAAAGCTGAAATTTATATATTTATTTTAGACCTGAACAAATTCAATACAGAGCCTACTTTTGGGCTCCTACATGTTCGATCTTTGCCAAGCAAAAAGTGTAGTTTAGTGTAGGGGATTTCTATCTGCAATAGAGACCACTTCACTACGTCCCACAGTGCACAGTGGTTGGATTTGTACTAAAATTCAAGAATAATACAAAATGGTCATATTTTGAATAATATTGATAAATGTATGTTGAAAATTGGCAAAGTTTTAATATTTTTTCCCAATGCAAAGTATTTATGGCCGCGGCTCAGTACAAATCCAACCACTGTGCGTCCCCCGTCTCAATAATTACCATGTGCGACACTAAAGCGAACTCTCTTGCAGATGCCCTGGCCGAGTACACGCTAACGGACATCATGAACAACAACCAATTTGCGGGCATCGAGTTCGGGGAGGCGGAGGACGGTTTTCCGGCCTTCCGTTTCCTTCAGACGGCGGACGTGAAGTCACCGTACCGTATGCTCCTGCCCGAGAAACTGTACGAGTTCGCCATCCTGATCACTTTCCGGCAGAGCTCGCTGAAGGGCGGCTACCTGTTCAGTGTTGTAAATCCGCTCGATACTGTCGTTCAGCTGGGCGTACACCTGTCGCCGGTCGTAAAGAACAGCTATAACGTCTCGCTGGTTTATACGCAGGCGGACCAAAGCATTGGACGCAAGTTGGCCAGCTTCGGTGTGGCTCATGTGCCGGACAAGTGGAACTCGATCGCGCTCCAGGTGCTCAGCGACAAGGTGTCATTCTACTACGACTGCGAGCTGCGGAATACCACGTCAGTGATAAGAGTAAGTTACTTTACAAATATTTTCAATAATAAATAAGGTTACAGGCGTTTTAATATTTACATTTTATACATGAACTTGTTCTTTTTTGGAAACCCATTTTATCTTTCAGTGAAACTGAGATTTATTTACATCTTTACGTTGATTACAGGAACCCATCGAATTGGTCTTTGACTCTGCCTCTACCCTCTATATTGGCCAGGCTGGTTCCATTGTTGGCGGCAAGTTTGAGGTAAGTTCTGACGGCGGCCAATTTGATTTTTTACTTTGATCTCTTTTATCTATTTACTATAATTGCAAAGGGAATAATTTTCGAAACGCCAGCGAGAACAGCGAGATCTCTGTGAGTTGCTCAAGATTTTAATTGCAATTGAAGAGGCTTTTAATTTTTGATAAGGGTGGGGGTTCAATTGTTCTATTGGGAAATTCTCTGGGATCAATAATATACTGAAACTCGATCTTTTTCCAAGAGATCTTCTTTATTTATAAAAATACCATATTGAGTTTTTAACATTCTTAGTTCTAAGTTTGTTTGTTTTTTTTTTTTGTGCAATGCCATTCAGCGCAGCCTGAGAGCTTTTCACCACTTCACTCTTTGGGTAGCCTGCTACCACCCTTAAGTGGCGCCATTCGGCCATCTGGTGGTGGAAATTGGCAGTCACTCATCGGCCTTGCAACCCCCTTGGTATATTTTACACTCAACTGACTTCACTCAAACGCTGAACTCAAACTCAAAGAGCGCCAATGGGCCATGCGGGCTTGAGTCACAGTGAGAACATTGCGTATACGCGCTGTGGGCACTCACTTGTTCTGGCCGCTCTCTGGAAATTCAGCGCTCGATGGGATTCAGCAGACGAACAGCCAAGCTAACCGAGGCGGCACGGAGCAGCCCGTGTTGTCTGTGGCCCGAACAGATTGCTGTGATTTGATGGGGCTCCTTGGGCGGCGAGTGCGTTTACCTTTTCAGTTGCGTTCGCGTTTCCCAGCAGTTCAGATGGCCACTCGGCCGGGTCTAAGATGAACTTCTCGTTGCCGCCGTGCGGTCGTTCCACGTCTAGGCACTCTGCCTCGTCCTCGTCCTGGTCTTCGTCTTCGTTCTGCTCGTCTTCGTCCTGCTGCCTTCCGGACGTCGTGAGTGGCACTACAACGCATACGACTACGGCTACTACAGCAGCGAAAACAACTGCAAATGAAGCCCTTGTGCTGGCTTAGCCGCAAAAAATGAAAGTGATTTATTTGGCCGAATGAAATATGCTCGCCTAAGTGAACCTAAGTGACTGGCCCGGAATCGAGTCAATTAAAATTCAATTATGCGACCAAAGATGAAGGAGAGGCCGCGCAAGCGTTTGAAAATTCGATCGCTGAACTCCTGAACTGAATCCGCAATCCAAAGCTGCCGCACAAGTGTTCTCCCCGATAAATATATCCTGGCAATCGATCATATCAGTATAGAACGCACATATCGCGAATGGGAGACAGTCCCAAAGGATATCAAAGCCAGATATTAGACTAGCAATTACCGTTATCCTTGTTATACCAGTTGCAATTGTTATATCGCGTCGTCGTCATCGTGGTTGTTTTTGCGAAAAATCCGTCAGGAACTCAGCTCTGAAGTGTAGGAGAAGGCAAACTAAACCCAAGCACAGCCACTGTCCAACTCCCACCAGACAAAACACAAAAAATCTGCACTCCGCGAGCTTGTTCGAATGGAAATCAATCAATTGCACAATGCCAAAGTGCATGTGGTGTGAAAAAGTAAATTAATTGCACAGCACGACGTCAAAGCTAAGAAACACACCGAACGGGCGGCGGTTGAACGATAAATAAAAAATTAAATTAAATAGCGAAACGTACAATAAAGAGAAACCGAAGGCACATAACATGTGCTGTCATTTGTAATTACAAATGAGCCCGAATAAATCGCATACATAATTCACAATTGCAATAAATTTTAAAAGCAAAACTCATACCTATAAATAAAGCAAAGTATTTGCAATTAAATTATCTGTGATTTTTGTCAACATATTCAATATTTTCGCCCTGCGCGCGTGCATAAACCCAGTTTAACCCTTAAACGTATTACGTTGCATATCCCGCATATCGCAAATCCCATAATTTAAAGTGACTGACTAGTGAGATCCCAGTGCGTTGTTCGTTGGCTTGAAGGTAAATATGGCCGGATGGAATAAGGGCCCCTCGCACACAAATGGTTTGGAATGTCGGCCATCAAATTGAACACGGTTCGCGCATAAATTATGACAAGCTGGCCCGGGTCAAAGCCCATAGTCCTGGCTATATGACCAGGATATAGAAGAGGGCCTTCGGATTGGCTGGCGCGCCTAAATCAATGGCAAACTCATTAAAGCGCCAGCGAAAACTGTTTTCACCCGACGCGTCACTAACCACAGACAGGCTGGCTTTTTCCTCATATCCCAGCTACCATTTCCACTTCCCACTCGTCAAACTCGTTCCACTTCCCATTTGCCCAACTTCCCACCCATCGCTCCTGCATATGCATATTAAAGCAGCACAGGGCGTATGCGTAATATGTATACATTTATAATACTGTGGGCTGGCCGCCCGCCTTTTGTCTTTGCCTTCGCCAGTTCGGCGTTCAGCGTTCGGCGTTGCGCGTTCTTTGCATATGGCCGAAAGGCAAAGGAAAATACGTTTTATTTATTAAATAAAAACGCTGGCAAGCGATGGCTGCCGCGGTCTGGATTTTAATGGGCGTCAGGGGTGGATCAAACAAAGGGCCCAGCACGGACTCGTGAGCATAAAAGGAAAGTGAACCCTTTAAAAGACTAGACGGTCGACTGAAAAGTAGCACGGGCTTAACTTTAAAGTCCTTGGCCATTTTAGTAGCATTTAATTACACATGATGACCTCTCAGTGCAGCCCAGCAGCCCACAGAAAATTTCAATTACAAAACAAACTTTCCTCTGCAGTTCTCTCGGCCTAAGTGATCATAAATATTCATGCACCGCCATCTCAGGGACAGGATGTGTGCGGCTAATATGCATTAAAATATCACAGTCTGATTGCTTTGTTTTTGTTGTTCGAAGCGTTGACTTTCATCATTCCTCGTAATATGTAATTTTGATTTGTAAATTTATCAATTTATCATCATAATGCAATATTACAGGCTATTATGCCGACACAATTTCGAAATTCAATTTGTAATGTTTATTTACATATCAGGGCCAACTCCCATTTGATTGTGTTGGAAATTAGTTTTCAACTAAACACTCACTCATGTCCTGGCCATCGAAAGCATACGTTGGCTCGCATGAAATTGACCAGTTTATATTGTTTTGTTAGTTCATAGGTCAATATGCTGCATGTGGAAAAAAAACATATACAAAAGAGCTTGGCTTAAAAAATAATTGCTTTGCTGTTTTCATAGAAAATATGGTTATATTTGGTTATTGTGTGTGGCATTCCTAACAGGGCCAAGTTGTTGGGTTACATATTAAGGCAAATGTTGCAGGTCTTTATTTAAAAATATTTTTTTTTTTAAATGTATAGAAAATTATGAACAAGAATGCTGGAATCTTTTTCATAAAAGTAATTTCCTGTTGATTTCGTTTTTGTGAAACAAAGTCTAGTTCATACCGAATTTAATTTGGAAATAGGTCTAAATATGTTTTAATTCAAGGCTTCATAGATTGACTTCCGAAATTTCTAATAAATAAATTATAGTCGAATTCATTGACTTTGATTACTCTTTTACGATATTTATCCCTTTTTCAGTGCTCATTTACCGCATTTATTTCTGCTTGAGGAATGGCCATGAGTTTCTTTTTTACCCTAAAGCCCGAACGAACACATGTATGGTACCTTTTGTATTTATTCCCATAAATGGATTTTTTATTACGTCTAGAGCTGCAGGTCGTTAAAGTCGTACATATTCGCTGCCTATTTTATGAACGTTGGTGGGTCTGGTGGGCTGCTGAGGCTCTGGCAACCACATAAAACCCTTACAAAAATGCGAACTGAACGGAAATGTCTTTGATGGCACCGGAATATGGGCGAGGGTATAACGACAAACTATGATTATTTTGTAATTTTATGGCTACCCCAAGGCGAGAGGCTAGAGGCGAGAGGCGGAAATCCATACCAACCAATGGGGCGTCACCAATAAACATAAATTATGCAAATTTTTGACTTTAATTATACGAGCTGATAGCAACGCCCCACATTCCATTCCCAAAACCCGTATCCCTCATCCGTGTGCGCCCGATTATTTGGGTTGTTATTAATTAAGCTGAGACTTCATGAGCGCGTTTTAATCATTGGGAACACGCGTCCCCGTTCCCACCATCGTAGCCCCTATATGGTGTCCTGTGAGCGGGGATAACATGGGTTGTAGGAGCTGGAGGCGACGGAGGAGGAGCTGTCAGGCCGTTTCTGCTTATCGATCAAACGCTCACAGAAGTCACAGAAGCCTGAGGTTACACATTAGACATTTCTTCCAGTGACGTTTTGTTTTGTTCCGCCTTCATATTAAGGATACATGTGTGACACATTCCCCCGTCCCGACCTTGTCACTGATAACTGCACACAAAGGCCCACAGAAAATGGGAAGTTTGTGCGGAAAACGGTGCTTATTAAAAATTACATGTCAAACGGAAAACCAGCACAGGAAACCCAAAAAAACAGACACTAAGAAAAGAATGGGGAGAGAAAAAATAGGTTACTTCATTAAAAAAATATTTCCATAATGTTTGTATGTTCTTAGCAAAATCCTCAATTTAAATTAGAATTTGGTTAACTGAAAAAATATGAAATAATTCCCAATTAAAAAAAAAATATAATGTCCTAAGTTTTTATTCTCTGTGCACACACACTTACGAGATGAGTTGGCATAAACCTTTTGGTTTTTGGGCGTTGGTGAGGAAGAACCCTTTTTAAATATGTCGCCCCATTATCTTCATTAGGCGCTAATGTCCGAAAAAGGTTTCTCCCCCAACTATATTCCCCCTTTTGGAAACTTTCTTTTTCCCCTGGCTGGATTTAACTTTTTGGCTACCATGACAACTTCAAAAGTCGTTACTCATTTCTGTGTACTTAATTTGGTAAAAGATATGAAATTTCCTTCTTATCGCACTCCACTGTCCTTTTTTGTGAGCGTTTTCTTTTTCGTCCTGTTTAAGGAGCAGCAGTGGCAGCAAGCTTGCCCCTTTTCATTAAAAGTAGGACTGAGGACCAAAGGAGATGGTAATTTCATTAGAAAACTTGAACCGCGTCAAACTTTAAGCTTAAACTCGGCTTGTGTGCCTGCAGTCGCAGAATTTTAATGCCGCGTGAAGAATGCCAAGTTAACAGGAGGCAGGAGGCAGGACGCAGGAGGTGAATGGTGGGATTCCGAGGTGTGGGCCAGTCGCTTGACTTGGCATAAAAAAAGTTTCTTTTTGGCTTCCACTTCCACTTTTGGGGGGCACACAAAAAGTTTGTGTTACGCCGCCGCCGCCGCCGACTCGTTGACTCAATAACTGGTTGGTTTTTGGGCTCCCTTTTCCCCCTGAAGTAGGCCCCAAGGCGGGCCTGAATAGAGGGCGTGTTGCCGGTATTCTTGGGGGCTGGGGCGTGGCCGGGTGTTAAAGACTTAAGGTGAGCGCATGGACGCTGCTGCTGGTGGTGGCTCCAGACTGACACGATTATCGTAATTATGCGCTGGCTGTAGCTGTAGCATACTTTTGTGAGCCAACTCTTAGCCCCGTAATAAGTTGTTGTTGTGTGGGTGTATCTCTCTCGGAGGGTGTGAGTGCGAGTGTGTGCGTTGGCCCAACTTCGTCCGCAATTATGTAGGTTGGCAAAAGTTGCTGCTCGCTTTTTATTTTTATTTTACTTTTATTTTTTCGGGGGTGCACTGGCTCAAGGACACGCTCATAACCCGCTGCGAAACATTCAGCTTATGCCTTTATGCGGTTGCCAAAAAAAAAGAAAATCCTCGAAAGTGAAGAGGTCCTGGAGCAAGACATCTTGCGAACATGTGACCAATTTTCAGAACAGCCTTCATTCCATGCCTTTGACGTTGCTATAATTCAATATTTTTTCCAAATAAACTTGTTGGCAGCTTAACTTTTCGTAAAGTTTACTTCAAGTGCTACCCCCTGACATGCTGGATTAAGAGGGGTTTAATTTTAAAAACAAATTGGTTGTATACCAAAAAAATAAGGAAACAGGATTGTAAAAGTATGAAATTAAAAGCGAAACAAATTTAAGAATTAATTTAGAACATAAAAGGTATTTTTACTGGCATCGTAAAACTCGTTAGTAGTTAAAACTCTTATTTAAATGAATAACTTAAAGCTATTTTATTTGAGTGTATGAACGGTAAAAGCTGTTCCACAAAAGCCCCATTTTTACAGGGTGTCAACAAGCCCTTTCCACGCTTTCGGCCATATTTTTCAGCCGCCACCCTTGGCGCCGCAAATCAGTGAGAAAATGCTGACAAGCGACGGGTGGAAGACGAAGAAAAAAAAAGAAAAAACGGGAAGCAGAATTAAATAAAACGTATTACATTTGTAGCGTTTACAGGAAGTGAGCGTGAGGGTTGGGGGTCCTTGGTCGAGTGCCTGTTAAGGGGCGTGTGCTTATGTGCGTGTGTGTGTGTGAGCGCGTGAGAGCCAGCTCCCTACGATGCATGTGTGAGTGCTTGTGGCATGTGTACAAAAACGCTTTGTGGCGGTGGAAAGCACCTTCCTTCCTCCGGGCAAACATCTTGCGCCAAAGCAAGGAGGGGAGTTCGCAAGGTTAATACTTGGCCACAAAAGCCATTAGGCATCAGCATCACAGCTAGCAATATTCCTAAGCCAAAGTCCAGCCGGGTCAAATACACTTGCCGACATCTCAATAATCAGAGATGTGAAGGAAATGGCTAGTTGTGCCTAGCATTATGTACCTATTGTCCCTTGAAGTTACAATTCAGAAAGAAAGTCAGAAAGAAAGTCAGAACTGGAAGTTGTATTTCAATTTAAAATGGCTTCTGCCTCAGTGCCTGCAACATGTTTGATTTGTGGACCCAAGTTGCCATTAACATCTACCATTATAAGTTGAAAAATAAATTAAATACCCCAATTCTAGTACCTTTCTCAGCACTGTGAACGAGCGAAAACGAACCCTGATCAAGCCAAGACCAAAATCCAAACCATTTGTGCGACGGTGGCAAAGCAATATACCCACCCTCAGCTAATTAATATTCCAATTTATGCATTTTCCTTTCAGGCAATTCGATTCGTCGTCGGTTTTTCGTTTCTCCGTTCGCGTTGATTTCGTAGTGGCATAAGTGTTGTATATCGAATCGGTGTCGGTGTCGGGACGTGTAAATATCGTACAAAATGGCAATGGTTATATCGACGCGTGCCAAGCTCGTGATTACCGCGCTGATTCTGTTCTTCCTCCTCGGCATCGTCCTTGTCACGGGCTCCACGAAGGGATGGTTCAATCCCAACCGCTACAACGGCGAGCGGGTGGCAGCTAGGATTCAGGTAACTAACCCAAGCTAAAATACCCCCCCACAACTAGACCGCAACAAGTTTTGGGGTTGCGTTTAAACCGAATGGCATTTCAGACTAATTAAAAAGAACTAGCCAATTAATTATAATCATAATCAACACGTGTCTGGCGGCGCTTGCCTTTTTTCCGACCCCGCCGACGCCGCCAAGCATCTGAACATTACGAACTGTGTAATGGGAGTGTGTAATGTGTAATGCTAAATGCTTGACATCCTGACGGCCTGCCCCTTTAAATGCAAACAAATGTCACCGCAGCGAGGCGAATTCCAGGGCTGGGATTGCTTTTGCTCCGCCAGGTTGACCAGGTTGGGAGAGAAGGGTCACTTGATGGGTCCCGGCCACGGCCGTATCGCGGCTTATGCGCTTCCAACACGCACATACATACCGAACACACCGAGCACACACACCGAGAACTAACAGCCAGCACCCACAACAAGTTAGGGAAACTTTTAAACACAAACTGGCAAACATCCTCGCAGTCACAGCGAGCGAAGAGCAAATAAAGCATGCGAGGATGTACACAGGAAAGAAAATAAGCTGGATAATATTTTATTGCAAGGTTTTAGACATGTTTCACAGAAGCATAAGTCCAACACCCAATTATAAACTTTCTACTTTAAAATATATTAAAATGGTCTAAAAAATAACCTTCTACCAACAAATTAGTTGCAACTTAAATGTAGAAATCATAAAAGCTCACATTCCGATTTCTTCCTGTGGATACATTCCCTGCTCTACACGAAAACAAATAAAGTTTATTGTGACAAATGTTTCATGACAACAGCACATTTCGCTCTGACCGAGCACACCTGCCCCCCGTTACCTGTGTCGACCCCCAGGTGAGGAGAGACCTCTGCTGCTGTTTGCGGAGCGTATAAATAAAAAGCCATTGCAATTATTAGAGCACATTATAAGCATTTTGTTGCCGACGCTCGGTCACAAGATAAATTGATAAACCTGACACGGGTCCGCTCACCTGTCCCGTAACGAGCTGGGGTTAAGTTTTGTTGCTTTTTTGTTATTGTCCAGCATGGCGTATACGCAATTTGAGTTTTTGCGACTCTTTTGCGAAATCCATTCGGTGAATGGGTGGAGTGTTTTGTTGTCTAAAATGCTAGATGATATTCTATCAGAGTGGTTTTATTTTCTCTTCCCATCGGTCTAATGGACTTTGCTTGTTTACTCACTTTTTTTTTAAGAAGAATTTTTAAAGTATGGCCTGATCAAAGTAATTTATGTTGCCAGTAAATTATGCTTTTCAGAAGAAGCTTTTAAAACTTGGAAAATAGCTTAAATAATTATATTAACAGAAACATTTTTAAATTTCATAAAAGCTTAATTATATGGGAACCTATAAACCTATATAAACCTTTAAACAGATTATTTAATTTTTTCTTAGTGATTTACTTAGTCTATTACAAACTTGTTTCTTTCTTTCTCTGTAACATAGAAATATATTTAAATTATAGACTGCTTAGTTACAAGTTCATTTCCCTGGAAGGTTGTACAAGTTCGTTATAATTTAAACAAATAATGGCCGTCCTTTCAAAAGTCCCAACAGAAAAAAGAGCAAAGGCTCCTGTTCCCCTGTTAATACAATCGCTTCTTTCGTGTCAAACGCTTCTCCTCCGTTGTTTCCGCCCCGAAGGACCGGCCCCTAAGGACCTACCAATCGGGACCCCACAATACGAGCAAACTTCGACTAATACCTGCATAATTGTTGTGCTAATTTTGTCAGCACGCCCAGTTAATGTTTCTATTGACACCCGCAGGACGGCGAAGGCGATGGCGACGGGAGGTGCGTGGTGTCAGGCGGGTAGGTTCTGGGCTGTACTGGGCTGGGCCGGGATGTCCTTCCCCGTAGTTGCACTGCTTTGACATTATTTACGCTTACTTATGGGTTTGGCTCGCACTCACCTGTCCTGCCCCCCCGTTCGGACTCTGAAAACAGTGATTAAACTAATTTTATGCAGCAGCGAAACGGGACGAGGGCGACAACAAGGATACAGGCAGAAGGAAGCCGAGAAGAGTGAGAAAAGCAAGCAAATGGCGAGGGGCGAGGCAATAAAAAACCATTTAAAACATTCAAAGTGTCGCATGAGAACGGGCGAAGTGAATGTCGACAAGCGTTAACGGGCTGACTTCGATATAGAAACCTAGTCCCGGGACTAGCTCTATTTTTCCATTTATTCCCATTTAAATGCAGAGGGAAGAATACTGTGAAAAAGGAAGTTCAGTAAAAGATATACATATTTTGTTATTATAAAAACTACGGTCAGAATCAAAAGCTAATTGAATTCTGTAATTCTTGGCAATTTTTTTGGAGTCAGTAAATGTACATAAAATATAAATAAAGAAAGGGGGAAACCTAAATTTGAAGGTCGATATATTTATTTTTGTGTTAAATATAATATTTCATATCTTCTCTCAGTGCCTTGCCAAATGTATGTGGTGAACGGGAAAAGGAAAACGAGCCCAACAACCAAAGAAACAAAGTTTAGCAATAAAAATCTAAAAGCGGGAGAACCAACGAGCGTGGGGTGAAGTCGTTCTGTTAATAAAGCCGTTTCTGCATGGGCTGTCTCACCTGTCTCACCTGGCACCTCCCACCGCCCTCCCTCCCCCCTTTCGACACAGGCAATGGGTTCATTAGCAGTGGCTTATATTACAAAAGCACCTTAGCGCCGTGGTTGTTGTCGCTATTTTCCTAGTTTCCTTGGCGCTGTTAATTACGATCCTGGGTGAAAAAGGGGGAAATCGGTAGGTGGGCAAGGAAAGAAAGGAAAGCGCGACTGCCGAACAATTGGAAATTTATAAAAATTACACGTAGATTGACAGGCAATTTGTCCTTGCCTAATACGAGGTGGTTATCCGCAGCCAGAGGCAGTTGGCTTATTGACTGATTCCCCGAAACTCCCGCGGTCGCGATGTGTGGCTGGCTGGCTGTTGAGAAAGGCCTATTAGGTTTCATTAGCGCCTAATTACCCCAAAAGCGAAATTAGTCGAAAAGCCAATTATAGTTAATGCATTTAGCGATTCGTTGAGTCGTCGAAAGTCGTTTGGACATTTATGAGTTGCCAAGCATTGTGTGTTACCGCCAGTCTGTCTGTCGCGGGATCTAATTTATTTGCTGCGCAATTCCAATTAATAAGGGGCTGCCAAAAGGGACAGCCCGCACTTGCTCCGAATCGACATTCCTGGTAGAATAGAGTAGAAACAAAGTAGCCAACCATTAGCATTAACTCACTACCCACACCTGGCATCTATAGTACGTCTCGATTGAGCAATAAAAAACTACCGGAAAAGCATTCCCTTAGATTTTCCCACACGTGTGTGTGTGAGTGCATTCGTGGCTGGCAATAAATAATGAAAATATCCGAGTGCCTCAGAAGCAGCAAAGTTTTCCCAGCTAACCCACAAACAAAATACTGTGTAAAATGCAAGGAAACGATTCTCAGTTTCCTTGCAAGTAAGTCCGAAGTTTAGCAAATGTTTTTCCAAATTAAATTCCCCAAAGTACTCAACTATCTTTAATTTCTTAAAGACAGTTCCTAAATGCCAGCAATTCCTCCCAACTACAATTTTCGAAAAATTGTCTCTCACACAAAATAAAGAGAGACACAAGAACTCAGGACGATTCCCATATTCATGAGTGTCATGCTCAGGAAATTTCAAATCTAATCCCCTTATACACATTCCTGATGTGTATAAATTCCGAAAGGCAAAACATTAAATATTGAGCAAGGCTCCGTACATTTGATTTATGAAAACATATTACCCCCTTGCTTTCCAGCAAAGGGAAACACTAGAAGAGCAAACATACGGCGGATACGGATATTTGTGAAAGCTTCTTCCACGGGCTGGGAATAAGCATATGAAAAACTAGCTTCCGTTACGTTTATGATAATATTTTATTAAAGCGCAGCATGCCACTATAACTACGGGTTAGCAGGCAAAGGGAAGCGACTTGCACGCACCCACCCAAGGAACTCAGGAGCCGCGGAGCCTTGAGTTTGGAGGCAACGCTGAACTGGAAAGTCGATGACGATGTCGACACGCCCCGCCAAGCGTCCGTAATAAATTTATTATTGTGCTGCGCCAGAAGTTCGAGTTCGAGTTCGAGGACGGTGGAAAGTCGCATTTTCGATGGCATAGATAGCGAAACTTTCCTCGACTTGTGCGGTTTCGTCAGTGAGATAGTAGGCACAACAAAGTTTCGTTCTCTGAACTTGTTGCATTGACAACCTGCAGCAGATGTCGTTCCCTTTTGGTTGCAACTATGGAAGGGAAGAATATATTCTTAACTTTGAAAATTAAAGGTTTTAAAATTATAAAGTGTGGTTAATTTAATTAATTTCCATTCACAAAATGTAGGTTTTCTTATTTATATGATAAAAGTAAGGCTAAAAATAATGTAGAGGTGAAACAGTTAATACATTTTGTTTATTCCTTAAAAAAGTTACTGCAGAATGCACACTCCTAGCTCTTAACCAATTTATATCTTCAATCTAAAAATATCTTACCCAATTTATATTCTCAGTGCAGATGTAGATAAGCAGCCTGTTAATTCCGCGACTTTTCAACACGGATGCATCTGCAGCTGAGTGCGAGGCACTTTTCCCGCTGCTCTGCAAATTGGATGCAGTGCAGCCCTCGGAGTCAGCCGAACTGCAGTTGGCAAGCGTGTTGACAACCGCCACGCACTTCGATGCCCCAGGGGTCGCATTCGGAACGACAGGGCTGGGGATCGGGACTTCGGGCTGCCGTATCCTGGCTGAAGATATGTGGCTGGATATACCGAGGATATACCTTTCCACTGCCGCAATATAAATAGCACTGATTTGTGCTAACAAATACGGAGCGGTGGCTGTCGCTATCTGCTATCTTGCGACTTGCTGGCAGCCCGAAAGTTAAGCCAACCAACCATACAACCCATTTGTTTATTATGAAAATACGGGCTGGTTTGGTCTCGAGAGTGGGACGATACGGAGCGTCGTTCTCCCTCTGTGTGTGTGAGCGGGTGTAAGAGGGTGTGGTGTGTGAGAGCTGCCCACAAAAACCTTAAACTGATGACACACTTCACATGGAGGTTTCTGCCTCTGGCTCTCCGGTTCTGGCTCTTTTTTCGTTGCCGTGTGCCCGTTGCTCGTTTACAGAGAACGAAAATTGGGGATATGATTAGGAAAATATATTTAAATTAGTCCTTATTTACTTATTAAGCACAATGACGAGGTTATAGAATTAAAAAGAGTGCAGTGTGAGTATCAACTAGTTTTAGGAAAATAAAATTTATTTAGGCATTCCAAAGCTGTTTAATTTCTTTACAATTTATTTTAAATTATAAATTAAAATGTTATCAAATATTTTCCTCAGTGTACCTTATAGCCGGCTTTCGGTGCTGCATTTCCGCTTGAATGGCGTCTGTGCTCGGAGCAACTAACAGCCCATTGACAAGGGGCCGTTGGTTGCTGGGTGGGTGGCTGACTTGGGGCGGATCCGTATCCCTTTCCACCCCTGACAGGGCGGCGGAGGGGTAAGTGTGTCACCACACACGACCACGTAACTGAAAGGCATACTTACCGTTTTAAAACTGTGCGCTCTGTACATGGCACACTACTATATTGACTTTGAGGCATAAAAAGCTTTCCCAGATACTCCAATACACTGGAGGCGAACACTCTTTATTACTGCCCCATCGCCGGCGGAGCCATGTATCTGTGTCTGTACCGTGCCCAAGGAACAAAGGAAACGTTACAAGCCATGCCGTGGGAATAAACGAGTAGATAACTTCCTGATCGGACCGGCTTATTGCTGCGCCTTATCTACGGCTTCCGATTGAAGCGTTCCCTTGCGGAGCTTGGCGAGCTTAGCCTTAGGTCCGCCAGCGGCTTTCTTCTCGCTTTCCACAGGAACATCAAAAAGTTCACAGAAGTCTCGGATGTAATTCCTCAGACTAGAGATTCGTGACTGAAACTGCACGAACGTTCGTTCGTCGAAGATCTTCACCTTGATCCTGTCACCAGTGTCCAGGGTTTGGGTTGCCATGTCATGGAGGCTTCGGCGCTCTTCGAAGATCCTAGTGCACAGACGACTAAAGTTGGTTACAAAGTTGATCAGGTCTTCTATCAGTTCCTCCACCAGGCGGTATTGTTTAGTTTTAGTCTTTACGTTTTCGGGCTTTGCTGCTAAATAGGCATAGTTGAGCTTTTTACTGATTGATTTCAAATCCTCTGGCATGCCCTTTAAGGAATCCTGGGTTAGGATCAGGAAACCCTTAAAGCAGAGAATGATTAATTAATGACTAATTTATTTTTATCTATACAATTTGCATGTATAACTTAGTAGTGCTCACATTCATATCGCTGATGGCATGAGAGTCAGAGAATACCTTATAGTCTGGCCACCAGTCATCGACTTCGTCGTCGTAATAATCTCGAGTGGCCGGCACTATGCGGATCTGTAGGATCTGCTGAAGTTGAGCTAGTTTTGGCCTCATCAACTCAACAATTAGTTGACGTAGTTCAGAGATCTCCTTGGTGCCTTTGGTGTTTTTGGGCACTTGCTTTAGCAGTTTATATTGATTCTTAGTGGAATGCATTGGAAGTTGGGTAATTAGGAAATTGGGGGACAGTTGGAATGGGCAATCTGTTGTTTTTTGAGGGTTTTCTATGTTTCTATAGTAACATTTTGAGTTATGGATCTGAAATGAATTTCGAAGAACATCTGACTCACTCTCGTTTCCTTCCGTCTTTCTGAACTTCCCCTTGTGAAATGTATCTGGAGTGGTAAATAATTTTCTGTTGCTGCAGCTGCCTCAGGAGGACGGTTTACGCTGCGTATACGCAACGTTGTCACAGTCTGTTTGCTTTGGGTTTATAAAACTGTCTAAATCAACACACAAACACTCATGCTGGAACATAAGCACACTGACAAATCTTAAACACTCACATAACGTGTTGGTTTATGCGCAATGGGAGTTTTATTTTTTTGGTTAAAACACAAAATGTGAGCTCGTTTCTGGTTTTAAACTAATTGTACAAGGCAGTTAAGGCCAACAATGAAATGCCAGAGCTGTCCTCTGCATTTGCTCAGTTTTTAGGGGCACAAAAACATGATTACTCGTATAATAGTGAAAGCAGTCTAATGAATTAATTATGCGAAAAAGAGTCATGCAAACAGAGAACTTTCGACTTAATTCTTCATGTGATTAAATTAGTAGTACAAAACAGGTGTCAATCTTGTGAATTATCTGGGGAGTTATTTATGTACTTGCATATTTTTTTCGACATTCCAATCAAATGATTTAATTGGATTTCCCAAGCTTATAATTGTTTTATCCGTTTAAGCAGGTTTTATATATGATTATAATTATTTATTTATAAGTGTATTTCACTTGTACATATATTTAAGATTAATTGACCTCCTTATCTTGTCTCTGCCAGGTGTGCGTAACTCAATTAATTACATTTTGTATGAGCAATTTGAAATTCGTTTCGCATTTGCTAAAAACCATAAGCTTTCATCCCCTCAGCTGAGCTTCCAAAACTCTTCTGCTGCAGTTAGTACATGTATATATATGTATATATATATATTCGTTTATGTGCATGTGTATATATGCCTCTATTTCCCTAGATAAACAGGCTGCCGGATAGGCACTGTGACAGAAAGACAAAGTGACTGAAAGACCGAGAGACAGACGCTTTTCTGCAAAAACGTTGGCGCAAAAACTTTTCGAGATTTGTGTCAGCTCGTTTGAGAATTAGTCGTAGGTTTTTAGCAAAATTAAAAAAAATCTGTCACTATGCGGTTGGCATTTGCCGTCTCATTGTTTTTTTGGTCCCCTGACGGGGGACTGTCTCTCAACCCCACCGCCTCTCGGCTTTCCCCCCCGCTTGCACATCTTCACATTCCCCTGCTCCTTTTCGGTTTGAGTTTATGTTTCCATTTCAGTTTCTCTGCCAGTATTTAGATAGTCACTTCTGTTTTACTGCCCACGGACACGGACAAGCCTTCCATTTCAAATAAAATAGTATTAAAGAGTATGTGGAAAAGTAATTTAAATAATGTAATTTTTCGAGGAAACATGCAATTAAATTAGTTAATTCAGAAACAAACATTCCTAATTAACAAGAAAAAAAATAATAATAAATTTAATAAGTAAGCTTATTATGTCCCCTTTATTAATTTCTAATATATTATCCTTCTGGCCTTTCCTTTTCAAGGCTCCTTTAATGCCACTATGGTTTTATGTACTCCACTGTACATACATCCTGAAAATCCGTATGTGAACGAGGGGATTCATATCCCCGTTTTGTATTATGTGCTCTCTGTTCTTTGATGCGACTATGTCTTAAATAATTTATGTGCCGCAAAATGTGCAAAGTAATTTATTCTGATTATATGCAAAAGAAAAAAAAACACAGAACGGGCAAGGAAAAAATGAAAATGGGCATCAAATAAAATGTGAAACGGCCGCCAAGTGTCAAAAAAAGAGCGCTAAAGTCAAGTGTAGAGTAAAGAGAATTAAGTCCTGCACCTGGGCACACACCGCCTTATTTGGCCTTTTCCGTAAAGTCCGCCTCCAGAAAACGGTCGGGCCGTAAAAATTTATGTTGCTATAATTTAGCTTTAAAATCGCGCCAAACCTCAGCCCAGCTCATCCGAACGCTGAAATGTGGCAACGAGGGGGAGGCACGCATTTAAACGGAAATAAAATAAAATTACAAAAAGTGCGCAACTTTTTGACGTTGCGATTGTTATCCTCGTTTCGGTTGCTCCACTGTTTTCCTTTTTTTACGGAGGGGTCGAAACGGCTGTCAGAAAGTGATTTAGAAACTATGCTATGACCCGGGTAAGGTACCTTCGCCAGGTCGAGTTCTGTGCTCCGAGCTGTGAGCTCCAAGTTCCAAGTTCCGAGCTCAAAGCTGAATCAACCCAGACACCATTGGCATTTGTTTGTTGTCGACTGTCGGCCCTGTCGGCCGCCTGTCGTTTGGCGGCTATATCGTTGAATTTAAATTCAGCATTTTCGGTATTCCCCCCTTTGCAATTGCCATTGCTATTCGTGAGGCGATTGGAATACCTTGAAATGAATTGAAATTCAATTGTTTGCACATTTTTGCGGCCGGCTAATTGAAGTGAAATTCCTGCCAAATTGGTCGTATTTACCCCGGGAGTCGAGCGCCAAATTCGCATAACTCATGCGTCTATAGTTTTTGCCACTTGGAAAGTCCCGCCGACAAATATGCTGAAAATGTCAAAACGTCGTTTACATATTTAATGCGCTCTAACAGGCTTAATCAACATTACAAAGTAATTAGAGTTAATTCTTTTGTACTTGAGAGCACGCCAGAGCCAGAAACGCGCACAGACACCTGACAGAAGGCACAAGTGCACTCAAATAAAAGCTTTTGATTTATAATATTATATTATAATTGGAGAAATTTAAGAAGAGATATTTAAAAAGGATTTGTTTACTGATTAAAAAACTGTTTAATAAAACTATTTGAATTATTGCTTAGAATTTTAAAGGGAATAATTTACCGAAAGAGACATACATTACAAGGTTATTCTTATTAGTAAAAAATGTATTAGAACTTAAAAGCAAATACAAAAATTATCCAAACAAGTACAATGAAAAGGAAACTAGTAATACAGAGCGTATTAAAATTGTTTAACGTCCAAATATATATCTTTAATATATATTATCCATACCAGTTCCTCCTTGTGTACGATACCACACAGGTAGGACTTGGCACAGGTAGTCAGCCGCAGTCAAAGTGCTTACGCATGTAACCGGTGACACAGCGACACTGAAACTGATGACGATGAAAATGACGATGACGATGCCAATGATGATGACGATGACTGAGGATACCCGTATCTGTAAACTGTTGCGCGGCAATTTGCATGGTTAATTATCTATTAACTTGGGCATAACTTTTTTCGGGGGGTGCGAGTGCAGTGGCAGTGGCAGGACTTGGCTGGATTCGGCGAGTTTCCTCGAGCGGCGCTAACAAATGCAGATACACAAATACTCTCGCAGATATACAAACACAAATACAGGGCACACGCAGGCGAATTAGAAGACACCGACTGTGTCGGAGCGAGACGAAAATATGTACATCCGTTTCCGCTGTTGTTCTGGCAGTGGAGCTGCCATTGTCATTATATAAGAGGTAAAGCGAACTGCGAAAAATAAAGATGCTTCCATGGAACCTGGCGGAATTATTAATACTCTGTAATGTACTACAAAACGAAAGTTGGAGTTAATTATTACTTCAAGTTTTTAATACCGAATTTTATATTTTAAGGAACATTTCATTTACATTTACATTTCATTACATAGGAACATTTCAGTACTATTATTCAGGCAATGAAAAAGAATATTTGTAAGTTGAGTTTTTAGTGAATATAGCTTAATAGTTATGTTTCTTTCACATTTTTATACATATGGTATTAATAAAATTAAAATGGATATATGTTCTCTAAAAGCTTTTTAATATATGAATTCATAGTATCCTTGTAATTTTGTAATGGCTCTAATAATAAAACATTTATTCAACTTCAGTACTTAAAACTTTTAAAAACTTTGTGACATTCATTCCACAAAAGTTAACTACCTTCTTTTCGAGCTACGACAATATAGTGTAGAGGAGCCGCATCAGCGGAAACAAGTTTATGGTAATCTTAATGTCTAAAGCTTTCCTTTGTTTTGATGCTGCTGCATGCCGTAAATTTCACTTATTAAATATTTGCGCTTAATTAAGAATTTAACTCTCACAACACGGGGAATAAGTGGAGGTGAATGGCGCCAGAATCAGAATTTCTATGGCATTGGGAGAGCATAGTTCAAACTAGGCTTTAATTCTTAATGTGAATAATTCGTGCGGAATGTTTTTAATACTAACTTTAAAGGTTCGTCTGGGTTTATGGGTTTAATACTCAAGGGCGAAGTTAAACTGCGGCATTTAGTTTGTGAATAAAAGAATAATTGTTTTTCATTAAAAACAAAAAAAAAGCTAACTTTGGGAAATCGAAGTTTGTATTCCCTTTCTGCTTGCACTTATACAATGAAAATCGATTACTTCTAAGCCAAAAATGCATTATTTTTAATAAAGGTTAATAAATCTTCACTTTATATTTCTTTATTTTAAAATTTTTTAATTTTTTGTTCAATTTTTGACAATTTTATTTTTAAATTTTTTATAAATTTTTTTTTTCTGCCATAATACATTAATTTGAATTCGGAAAACTGTTCTGAGTTAGTTTTTAAAAAGCTAATAAATCTGAATACTGAATTTCAAAATATTTTAAAAGTTTTAATTAAAAGTTAAAGTAATCTGACTAAAATTCTAATACCCTGCAAGGCTATACAAATGTAGACAGCTAATGCTTTGTATTGCTTATTGGACTTCATGACGAATTAGTCCAAAGAAAATCAATAAAAACACAAATAAAATATCAAAGAATCTTCTTGAAATACTCTCCTACATGGCTCGTTTCCCATACATAGATAAATCTTATTTAACAGATAAAGGCAAACAACTTTTTATAGTTTCTTCAGAACAAGTTTCTTTCACAAGTTTTCGATTGAGACAATTGGAAAGTTATTGCCTGGCAATGGATTCAACCATTCAGCTCGGCACACATTCGTTTTGTACTGGAATCCATTTTCGGTTAATTTTTAAGAGCCCCCAATCGATCTCCATTATTGACACATTTTTGACAAATTGGCAGATAGCCGCAGAGCTGCGTGGGTACCGTCTGTGGCCAGAAGTCCTTTTTCTTGTTCTGTCCTGCGAATTGCAAATAAAACGTGTCTGGCATTTTTGAGGAGCCACGGACAAAGGCCAGCCGGCACAGCCTACCTTTCTGGCGCACCGAAATGGCGAAATGGAAAAGGGTCAACGATTTGCGTATTATTTGCTTTATTTTCAATACGTCCTGTGAACCCTTGTCAGGAGGAAAGGACTCATTGCTAGGCAATGAATGCTTCGGTGCTGCGCAAATATTACCGCACTGCCACCGTCCGTCTCTGCCTCCATCTCCTTGGCATGGCATGTCCTTGCTCCGCTTCTTTCGCATTTCAGTTCATTTCTGGCCTTAATTATGTACGGCGCAGAGCAAACAACAAATGCACAAACACACAGCACAGCACAGCACATGTGCACACATCACATGCCCATGCACTTTCAGCCCAGTTAATTGCTCATGGCACTCGGAGCACTCTGCGCCACTTGACCGACCTGCAGCTGCCGCCTGCTTCGCGTCCTGCTGAGGCGCTTTATCCTGCGCTTCATCCTGCTCAGACTGCCCTCGCCTGACACTATTTAAACTAAATGCTCACCTTAAAATCATATTTCGGCTGGATCCAGGACACCGAAAATGTTGTCTTTGCCTGCGGCCAGCTTTTCGTTATTTAAAACGGCCTTTGTCTGCGCTTGACCCTCTGTCACAACGGCCGTCCGCAGAGAAAATCCTCTGGAGGCACTGCGAAAAACAATTCCAGCTTCCCAAGATTTGTTAAATCTGTTTATAAGTTTTAAATCAATTCAATATTTAATTTAAGAGCTTGAGTTTCTAATTTGTTACCAGAGATTTGTTAAAAATATAATTAACTTTGTCAATCATTAAATGTAAAATTATAATTTAAAATCTTGGATGCCAGGAAGCTCTGCAGTAATTATATATAAATTAAAAATCGGTCAAAGGAGCATAGTTTCGTGTTAAGAGAATTTAAAAACAGAAAGATACAAATTCAAAGATACAAATTCAAACATATATTTTTCAAAATTTTTTTTGGTTGTGTTGTTTACTTACGCCTTTTCGATAGCCCCCTCTCGCACATGCAGCTGCTCGATGTCGTGCGCAATATAGCCGAGACGAGCGGCTTTGATGTCCTCTTATCCGTTCATCGCTCTGAATTTCTCTTGTGCTCGAGAAGCGGTCGAAAAGGGTTCTCCGGTGGCGTCGAGGCTAAGTCCTTTTTGCGATGACCAGATAGTTTTTCCTTTGGTAGATTCAAGGAATAAGTCGAATTGTGAAAGCTTATACTTGGTTAAGCAAATGTACGAGTAATATTATAGCAACATTAATTATTATTCCAACAATATCCTTGAAAAGCGACCACTTCATTAAAAGATTTTCCGGAATGCCCTAGACTACAAGAGAAGTTTTCCCGGGGCAAATGATTGCACAATGCTTACTGCTTTCAATTTACCTAGCCGAAAAATTCAGGTAATAATGAGAGGAGGCAAAGCCTGTGGCGAAGAATACCTTCAAAATGGCGACTAGGCGACTCACGCCCAAAAATACCACTTCCTGCTGCTTAATTTCCGTTTCAAGTGAATTTCCTTGCCGCTAATTTTGCTGCACACACACATACTTCTAGAGGGGGGGCACGTGCTCGAATGGAAACTGGGCCACACGGACGCGACCACGGACAAAAGTCCGGACAGAACACGGACATTGCTTTCATGCCCGTGCTCTCTCTCCGGACAGTGATTTTCGCCGGCCCGCCATTTGTTTGGCGCATAGTTTTCTTGAACCAAAACAAAAGCAAAGCCAGAAACAAAGAGAAAACTTTAATATCCGCACTCAATGGCACAACAGCAACAAGCTACATGGGGAACAATGCTCACTTCAATGTCTATTGATGGGCCACGTGTGTGTTACAGCCCTCGGTTCCTATCTCTGCCAAAAACATACCCCTCGGTTCCTATCTCCATCCAAACTCAGTCCTCCTTGCCTTTGTCATCGACCCCGGGTCTGATGGCGTTTATGCGCCGGAAATGATGATTTTCATGATTTAGGGGGAAATTAAGGAGGATTCTAGAAGCTTAGACAAGATGAACAATCTTTTAACGTTAAGTATTCTTATTACATTATTTTTTAGACAATAACTTGTCATATGTTTTCTTTGTTAATAAAAATAATTAAGTATTCATAGATTATAATACAATTTTTTTTGTAAGGAAGTAATGGTTCTAGCTAGCTGGAATTAATAAAAAGTAACTAAATATTTCACTGGAAATGTTAACAGCTTATTTCAGCTTCTGTTTCTTCTCTAAATTACTCTCAATCGCGATTTGAAACAAATATATTTGCTCGCTTCCCCATAAACTGGGGCCCAAAAGCCAGATTGTCTGTCTGGCTGGGCGCATATTAAGCCATTGTGAGCCTCGGAGCCAGCACGCTTTTAACCCGAAATTCAACGAGTTAGCGTCTCAGACAAAACTTTTTTAACTGAGCGGCAGCATAAAAGCTCCTCGGCCATTACTATCATTCACAGGGTGCAACAACTACAATGGGCGCTTGCTATTACGGTGGCTTAGCCGGGTCTGAGTTCCGAGTTCCGAGTCTCGAGTCCCACCGAGTCTCGAGTCCTGGTTGTGAAACCAGAGTCCTGGGCCTGAGTGTTTGCTGCCATTTTTATTTGCAGGAGTTTGGGTTTATGGGCAAATGTGCATTGAGCATTTGTGTCTCTATCTGTGGCAGTGAGTCTGCCGGCTGGAACAGGAACAGGAGCAGGACTAAGGACTCCCCACTCCGGTATTGTTTGTGGTTCATTGTCTTCATGTGCCGTAGTCCTGGTCCCTGTTTCGTGTGCAGTTAGTATCTGCGGTTAGCAGTTAGACTCCAAGGGGGTCGGGGTCATCTATGTATCCATCCAGGGCCCCTTCTGGGCTAATGTGAAATATGCATGCTTAATTGTAATTCTAAATCCGAAACCACGGCACATTAGTTGTCCGGGCGGCAGTCAATGTTGCAAATTAACATCAATAATAAATTTCGATTTGCGGCAATTACGACTGGGCCTGTTCAGGGGAGTTTGGCCAGCTACGGAATATACTTTATAGATGCCCGTATATACACAAATTGATTGATTCATTATGTATAGCTGTGGGCCTCCATTGTGCGTCGATGAAAAGCGTTTCGAAAATTATTCCGCTGGCATTCAAACATATAGAATGAATACAGCTAACCCTAACACACAAATGTAAATATTTAACGCAGGGCTATTTAGAAAAAATCAATGTCTATGGTAATCCCGATGCCATAAACGTCACGTGCATGCCGCCCCCAAAGGCAACGGTCGCCCCCACCACAGCGGTAAGTTAGCAGGATCGTCGATGGCGATGTCAATGTCGCCACTAAACCCACAGAGCGAAATGCAATGGTTTGGATTTAAATTAATTAATGAATAGCCAGGCAAATCATCTTACTGATAAATTACATTAAAATTGCATTATGTCCGCATAAGTGAGAGAATATTTGCATGGGATTTGCGTTTATTTATTGAGACTGCTAATGCTGCAAAAACCGTGTAATCAGATACACTTATGCGTTGATGTACTTTTAATCCAGGGACACTAGAGTCATATTTGTGCATTAAATAGCTCTGCGGGAATAATCTGTATGGATTTTAGTTACTTTATTTTGCAAATTCACAGCGGAATTTGAATATTGCTTAAGTTCCTTTAACATCAGTAGCACTAAATTAATGAGCTCGTCGAAGGAAAACGTCCTGGAAATAATTTAATACTTTTGAGATAAAGATAAAATACCTCTGAATTTATATTTAATTATCACGAGAAGACACATTACTGTATAACCAAAGATTTAGTTAGTTCCATTTCCATAATTTAACTTTATTTAATCAAATTTATTAACCCCTCTTGCTTTAAAGCTACTTATTATTTTGTACATTTCTGGCTATTTGTTTATAATTTGTATTATGTTTTAAAGGATCTGGATTCGTTGGCTGACGATGGATCTGGAGAGGTATGTTGATTTCTAAATTCCAAGTTACTATATCCCTTATTATCCCTTATAATTTATTTTATTTTCCTTTCCCCCTTTTTATATGGTTAAATGAAAAGAGTTTCCTAGCCGAAGATACAACGGAAGCCAATATTTTAAGTGACGATTTCTGGGCTGCATCCGATGAGGTTAGTCCACATCCGCTTTAAAGAGTAGAGCAAAATAAACACCAGAATTAAATATAGTAATGGCCCAGTGCATTAAACAAGTGCAGCTGGGTTTGCGGCTCCATTGTTTTGCTATTGCTATTGACAGTGCTCTTGAAAAGCCATAAAATGGGGGGGTTTTTGGGTCACAGTTGCGGTGGCCACTTCCACTTTGCATAATTAAATATTTATATTAAGTTATAAGTTAATTTCTGACCATGGTGGTGGCAAGCGCAAAATCGATGCCATACTACAACAGTTTGCACTCTGGACTAACTGAGTTCTCGATTTCCCTTCCCGCAGGCGACTGACATCTTCGACGCCAGCGGTATGCAGCCCCCGGGACAGACGCAGTACACGCACGAGAGACGTAAGTGCAGATAGGAGGAGTCCCAATCCCAATCCCATGCCCAAGTCCTGTCCCAATTCTAGTCCCACTTCCATTCCTATTCCATTCCCACTCTCAACCATATGCTAATGCAATGGATTTAACCATCGCCCTTTTGTTTGCTCTCTTTTCTTGCAGCATACCGCGGCATCAAGGGCGAGAAAGGCGAGCGCGGTCCGAAGGGCGACAGCATACGCGGTCCTCCGGGACCGCCGGGTCCTCCCGGGCCCAAGGGTGATCCGGCCGTCTATCCGCCCTTTGTGGAGACAACGAGTGCGGGGGCTGTGAGTATTGCAAATTGACAGTTCTTCGCCGCGGGCATCTGCACAGAGGAAAACCAACCCATATAAAATTACTACTTTATCAAAATCATATTTATATAAAAAAATATCACATGTAAAATTTAACAAACTTTGCCTAAAAATTCTCAATGATATCTTCCATTATAAAGAAGGACCTTTAAGCCTTACTTAAATTCGTTAAAGGTCCTTTAACAATTCGTATAGACATTGGTAGTTGACATATTTTTTCCTCTGTGCTCGTTGTGATGGGCAACGCAAAATTGCCTGCCATAATGATGTGCCGTGGTAATGTGATCCGATCCATAGCCAGGTGCTAAGTTTGTATTTCATTTCTCATTTCTCCCCCGTAGAAATACACTGGCGAGTGTACATGTAATGCGTCTGATATCCTAGAGGCCATCAAGGACAATGAGTCGTTGCGGGAAACGCTCCGCGGAGCGCCAGGAGCGGCGGGCAAGGATGGAAAGCCAGGTACCCCTGGTCACACCGTAAGTACTACCCTGACTATGGCTTCATTTTCCTTTGCTCTATATATTTGTCTACCTTTGCATGAGAGTTTGGTAATTTTGGCAGGAAGTTTGATAACAATGAGATAGACTAGGAATATGTATACCACAAAATATGAGTAGAAATTTATTAGAAAAAATAAGACTTTAGAACTAGAACTATAATTTTCCATATAATATTGTGTAAAGGAAGTAGTTATATTAATGCTTGCATTTACGCTCCAGTCATTGCTACTTTAAAAGAGAAATCTTTTTTCAGCGAAAACTCAACCTTTCCTCTGAAAGGTAAAACTAACTTTAAGCAAGAGTATTTATATCTTCGGTTGCCTTTATAAAATATTTCTTCTTGTTTTTCTTCCGTTCGTTGGGCTTATCGGTGTGTACGGCAATTTCGAGTTACAACGGGTTGGCAAAAAGGCAATATTTGACATGAATCTAACACATTTTCAATTTCATTACACACATCGTCTAATCTTCAAGAGTGAGTGGCTGAAGGAGGAGGGCAGTCGGGAGTCTGGGCAATCTGGGGAGAGAGCTAAGAGAGATCCCAGAAGAGGCTGCATGTTTTCCTATGTCAAACATCATAATTTGCACTGCGCAGAGAGCCAGCTGTGTGAGTGTGATTGTTAGTGTGTGTGTGTGTGCGAATGGCAGTGAGTGTAACCGGAAATGGAAAAAAACGTTAGCAAAAGAGATGGGAAAATGCGGAGAACGTCCCCTCCGGAGTGCGGGCCCGGGTGCAGGGAAAAAGGGAGCAAATCGTAACGTAACGAAAATTTCTTTATGCGCCAGCTCACGCTTAAACACTTATCCACTCTCCGGGTGGCACTCGTTATATTATCTCATCAACTGGCAGCGTCTTTGGCAACCATAAGAGTTCACTGTGGATACACAAAGGATGTCGCTGTATCCATGTGTTGAACTACACTTGACTATGTACTTGCCATTTACTTCGTGCAGCACTCCACTCTTGTTTCTCCCTTCTGTCTCCCCACTCCTCTCGGGTCAAAGGCAAAGTCCACAACAACTCATGCCTCCACTCCACTTCTGTGGACGCTGAGTGCCTGGCACGCAACAGGGCCAAAAACTTTGAGAAGCTAACCGAAAATAACATGTATACGATATGAATGCACGTCCATTACTCTTGGAATAATTCAAAAAGCGAAAGCAGGCCAAAGACTGAGTACCACCATCATCATTATCATCATCATCTTCCAAATCCGCCGCCCCATTCAATCTCGAATCTAACATTTTCTGGGCCACTCCAGCAACCTGTGGAACGCAGCCTCTTCAATGCGATGCAATACATCAAAAGGAAAGCGGTATGCAGGGCCGGGCATTCTGCGGTCCATCGCCAGCAGCTAACTGCTTGGGAAATATGCCAGTACCCTTCGAGCTTACCCCAAAACTCGTTTCCAAAGCCCGCAAAACCCCTAGGCTCTGTGACCCTTTGCCACCTCCAACTCCTTTGGCTTTGGTAGCTCGGTGAAATATGGCTAGCTTGCGCGCATACCGGAAATTCCTGCGACAACTTTGTTGCCCCACTGCTAATCCCTTAACTAATAGCAATTAATTTAAAAGACGACGATAAGCAACAGCTACACAGCCGTATTGCCGAACAACACAACACAACAGAACAACAAGAACATGGCACGCAAATGGCTCACAGCGTGACCATTTTGCATAAGATTAAGAACATTGGGAGACACATTTTTTGTGTACCCATCCATGTCGCTATTGGAATGTCGAGGCCCCCAACTCCTCGCACCCTCACTCCCCATCTCCCTAGCCGCGAGACCCCAAAAACCGAACCGAACCACATGCCACACGGACGACGGGCCCGGTCGCGTAGATTAATGAGCTCGGACTAAAACGCAACGATTATGTAAATCGACCGCTGCCAGTTAGGAACCCCAAGCTCGAACTCTACTTCGAAACCCCAAAGAGCTCCTTCTAAGGCCCGTACACCGTAACAAAAGTTATACCAAGATCACGATAGATGATTTAGTTCAATTACATCAAAGCTATCAATATCTCCTCTGAGTTTTATGTGATTATTGTTACCATTTCATATAGTTTTAATCATAATATGTTCTTTGAAACTTCCATTATGTAGACTAACTAAGATCATATTGTACCTAAAGTGTTTTTTAAGATCTTACCCTTTTTTCGGTGTAGACAGCCCCGGTAGACGTAGATTTGTAGCTCTAAGGACCCAGGACACGTTATATGTATGCACGCCTACTAATGTGATTTATTTCTCTGTCGCTGCCGGCGACGTTTCTCCTTTTCCTCCTCTCGGTCTTGGTCTACGACTCTATCGCCGCCATCCCGTTTCCGTTAACATTTATCCAGGGAGCAACCGGAGTGCCAGGAGCTCGCGGCGCCCGGGGATCCGAAGGTGCCCAGGGGCAGAAGGGCGAGCCAGGCGTCGACGGCCTACCCGGAGTCGTGGGTCCGCCGGGACCACCGGGTCCGCCTGGTTTGCCCGAGAATTACGATGTAAGTATCACAAAAAACGAGTTATTTAAATTTATTTACGATTTGAATTTACTTACGTCTTTATGGGTGTACAAAGTACAACGAAGGATACATATATTGCAAATGCTTTTAATTACTTTGGTTGTTTCAACTTGGAGTTTAAAGTTTGTCTGTAAAACTAAACTGAAATTAACTTAACAGTATTATTTTGTTGTTTGAAATTTTACGTTATAGCCAAACAAATTAAATAATTTTTCGATTTCTTATAAAACTGTTCTCTTAAAATTCTTAAATTCGATTATATTCTTATAAATTATTTTTCAATAATAAGTTTAAGAATAATTATTTTATTAATAAATTAATTAATTGATATTAAAAAAAAACTTTCGTGAAACCTTGGCAACGCCAAACTGTTAACCTCTACAATAATGAACTATTTTCCTTTATATATAAAAAAAAATGCTTTTGCCCCATAAGCAAACTCTTTTAAATTTATCTTTTAATATATAGTTTTTTAAGTCATTTTTTCGTAAGAAAAGATTCGTAAAGGGGAAGAGTATCTTGTCTTCGGCTGACCGAAGATATTTTACCTTTTTATTCAACAAACTTCCTTACAAGCTTGCTTTTCGATCAAAATTGCACCTTTTACGAAGGACAAACAAAGGCGCGTTGGCTAATGCAGTTGCTTGAGGTCCCTCTCCGCCTCCTTATTTGTTGCTATCTGGTTCCAGGTCCGTCCAGGTATCCCTGTCCGTCTGTTTTCAATCACGCACAGCTTTATGAATGGCGTCTGGCCGAGGTAAACGTCCGTCGTGTTTTACAAGCCGCACAATTTGCCTAAACTAATTTCCTTCCTGGCGAGCGCGCGCAGTAACTGTGAAAAATTACCACCCCGGTGGACATGGCGTCACGCCAGATTCGGATTCAGGCGAGGATCCGTTTGCCAGTTCCCAGTGTAAAGTAGAGTCTGCCAAAAAGCCAGCACGTTCAGTGGCCACCATTGTCGTTGTCGCGAATGCCACAAAATGGCCTATCTAATAATCTTAAAACCGCCAAGTTTCCACCGCACAACATCTCCGCGCGGAAGGCCGAAACGTAAGCGTCTTGAGCACGCGAGCCGCCAGTCCTAAGCCCAAAATTGAAGTGGAGTCGTAGCGTCGAAGGTGAAGTCAAGTTAGAGTCTACACGGGGAAAAAAATATATAAAAAAGTCGATTTCAGTTAAAGTTGAGAGCGGAAATATATCATTTAAACTGACGAAACTTGAATAAAGTGAACACATTCTTTATGTGACCATAAAGACTAGAAACTCATTAACTCGACAATTCAAAAATAATAACAACACAACGATAAGCATTATTTAAAAAGAAAAATTATATACATATGTTTAAAGATTTACGTTCAAGTTATAAATATAATTTATGTGTGGGGCCTAATCCTACATTGTGAGTAATTATTTAGCGACTTGTCAGTCTTTTAAGAGTGTTTTTTTTTAGTATATCAAATATTAATTTAAAAACAAGCCTTGTTACCAAACCGTTATTAATTTTTATTTGCGGAAGCAGGCCAAAATTTCATTACCTTTTTTTCTATGTGAGTGAGAGGCTTGTGTTGGCCCGTAGGCAGCCGTGGGCTCAGTTTATAGGACTCAGAGGCCAGGAACCGGGATCCTGGCTGGATTCGGGGCTGCCGCATGCCACATGCCAATGACGACGATGACGATGCCGGTGTTCCAGCTGGTGGCAATTACCGTTATCAGCGCATGGCGCGCAGTTCACGCGGTTAAATGCGGTAACACGCACACACAGATATAGATAGGGAGCCGTTGTGGCATGGCCCGCACACACAAACACACAAACAAATACGAAATCGCGTACAAACACAAATGCAAACACATCACTCGTTCACGTTCACCCGTGGCATCCGCACCGTTGCCACTTTGAACCCTTTCATGCAAGAGTGAAACTTTTCTTTTTGCCGCTCGGCTTTATCACCGTATTTCAACGCCGTATGTTGCCCGCCGCACCCCAACCCTTTTTTGCCGTCTTCGTCTGCCTCATCTAACGGAGGGGTGAGTCGGCGTTGGGTGGGCCGTAATCATTATCGCACTGTTACGTTTATGAAAGTGTCAAGCTACTTGTGGTCGACGAGGCGGCAGTAAAAATCAGACAGCCACTCGCCTGTGTCGGCCCGCCCATTGTTTAATGTCGGAGGGTTTATCATCATTATCATCGCCCCCGAGTCGGGAGCCTAGCCAGGGAGTCAGCTCTAGAGCCTTTTAAAAGCTTTCCGTGGGCGTCGTACCCTCTGTGTTAGCCCAGAGATTGGGAGGTGCCAGGATCCACGACAGGGAAGACCGCTGCTGGCAGTTAAACAAATGGGTTTGTATTTCGGGCCTGCAATAATAGAACAGAAATCAGACAAAAAAAAAAGGAAGGGTCACAGAGCAGATTGTCAACACAAAGGAAAGGCAAAATATTGAAGGACAAGCCAATTTTGACAGGATATTTAATTTAATTTAATTCCGTGGGACAACATCCTATAGACAAGCCTTCAGCTTAAGGGAAACACATTGTAAGGCAGAGACTATAAGATTATAATGCTAAAAATCAGATACTATACTAAAAATATCTTTTCAGTAAATATGTAAATTCCAGGGTAAAGACACATTCATTCTCCAGTATTAACAGACTTTTCAAAGCCACATTTAGAGTCCTTAAGAAGCAAATACTTTTATGTTTATTAAAGCGACTTTTGATTGTCAACACGACTTCCACTTTTTCAGATGTTTTATTCAGAGATCCAATTACACAGGCCTACGTACTTATATATGTATAAATCTGCTGCTCATATGAATCCATGTAAAAGTTGCAATTTTGAAGCTTGCTTGTTTTAGTTTTCTTTTTTCGATTTAATAACAGTGAAACCATCTAATAATACGCTTTATTTCACGCCCATTGCTCTATATTATTGTGAAACGTATAAATCGTATCGAAAATTATGTATTCTTGTAACAATCAACACATAAATAACAGATAAATTGGAATCCAACCAGGACCTTCAAGGTATAAACATTTTAACAATTTCATCTTATGCTCCCACCACCACTAAACCGTAAAATACTCTTAACAAAAACAAGAAAAATAAAAACAAAGGCGAAGGCAAGGGCAAAGGCTTGCCCGGGGGTAAGCGATGGCCACAGCATTTAATGGACTAGAACCACTTGGCATCATTAGCCCCGCCCCTCTGATCCGCCCCCACCAAGTAAAAAGATCATTAATCAAATTTCCGCCGTAGATACACCTCCGTGTGTTTGCTGGAATCGCCATGTGTCCCTCGTCAAAAAAGTGGGGGGTTCCGGGCTGTGCGAGAGGCAAAGAAAAAAAGATCAGAAAAATGGGGCCCGAAATACATGTATCGAAAATAAATTGTACAACAAGCAAATATTTAACAAATTACTATGCCTATACACATACCCTCGCAGGAATCCCTAATGGTCAACTCGATGGGCACATTCCGGGGCACGACGCAGCCGGGACCCAAAGGTGTGTCCGGCGAGAAAGGTGATGCCGGCCAGAAAGGAGAGCGCGGCGATCCGGTAAGTCAGAGGGCATGTCTAATAAATGGCCCAGGTTTCCCTTTAACATAGTCCCCCTTACCCTCATATATGCCTTATAAAGTGTTCCTCGGGCCCACACGATTGTTCTTTCAAATATATAACAATAATTTCTGCCCTATTGACTACTCAATTGATTTTGGAGCTTCTGGAAAAGGGCAACTGGGGCCAAGGAGCGGGCCACTCTCGCCCAAATGAGCAAATCGTCTACGATGGAAAATTTGTTTTAGGACAAGGCCAATAATAGGATTCAAAAAAGGACATTGGATTACAGGGAACACTGTTTTTGGGCGCCTTTTTATAGTCTTAATTAGATTTTGCAAGATTATGCATCTATGGATTAGCCTTTTAAAATGGATTGTTATAAGAATAATGGGGATTCTTTAGTCTTTTTGCCTTTAAAGAAAAAAGAAAGAGAAAAATAGATATTTAAAAAATTTAAAACCGTTTTTAGAATTCGAAAGGGAAATTAAATAAAAATAAAGGAAACTAAATATCAAAATAACTTTTCATTAATAAGCTCTAAATTCTTTATATTTCCACTCTTTAAGCGCACTAGCATTAACCACCTTGTACTGCGGAGCTGAAAAATCCCTAAATACATTTGATGGCCCCCTTAAAATAAACATATCCCGAAAATAATGCCCATGCTATTAACCCCGTAAAGGGATAAGCGCCACCACATCCTTAAATGGCTTGCTGTTTTCGAGTTCAGGCCAAATTGTATTCAATTTGATAGATAGTAATAATTCTTTCCGAGCTCACAGCGGCTCCAGCTCCAGCTCCAGCTGAGTTCGTATTTATGGCATCGCAGTCATTTGTGCAGGAAATACACAATTTGGGGCATAAATTTCTATCAGCAGTTGGCTCGAAATGCGTCACTTGAGACGATGCTGGCCAATGTCTCCTGATTTCTCGTCCATCTGCTGGTCGTGCGGGTTGGGGGCCAATTTGTGTGCATTTATAGCTCATTTGATTTTCAGTGGATATGAGTAAGGGCTGGGGGTCAGCACAGGATGAGGGATGTCCAGGATGAGAAGGGCAGACGCCATCCAAGCGGAGGCGAGCATAAACTATTTCGTTTCGTTTCTTTTCACTTCTCGTTTTGGCATTACTTTCATAATAAGTTTTGGCCATTTGGGGAGCTCATCCTGCTTAGGCGACGCTTACTTCCCAGCCATTACCTCGTATGCCATTTAGCAGCTTAGTGGGGGTGGCTTTGCACTCTCCAGGATCCAGGATCCAGAGTTCAGAATCCAGAATCCCACTCTCGCTCCGCAGGATCTCTGCCTTACATACATATTTCTTTTATGTGCAACCTCAAAACTTAAATCTGGCAGCCGGGGCTCGCATAATGTGCTTGTTGTTAGTCCGTTTCCTCCGGCTTTCTTTGGGTGCGCTTCTCACGTGGACAACCTGAACTTCCGGTGTCGCAGATTACTCTTTGGAACACCAGCCAATTTGGAAATATAAAGACACAGCAGCAGCCACGACCTTTCCCATATACACAGGCATTATTTATGCGGCTTCTGGTGAAAGGAATCTGCCGTGGCCTTAACAAGGCCGCTTTTAAGTAGTTTCCCCTTGGTGGCCACACCCGAAATTAATCGTGCGTGAAATAAAAAGAAATTATGCAAACAGCCGCCTACTTCAGGGGGAAACACATACACATTATGGGAAAAAATCGATTTGGATTTTATGATAAATTCACGCCCAATTTGTCAGGGAGACGGTGGCACCGTACCCCCAGTTATTGTATTACAAAATTTCGTGGAAAACTAATATGGAAATTAGCATTTTAAACGTATGAATACACGCACAATTAGGTTCGTTTCATTAAGCCTAAAAAACAGACACACACATGTAACACACACACGGACACCCGAGCGAGGATCTTGAAAGACAGCCTCCGGAGCAGTCGTGTGTGTGCGTTGCCTTATTAATTATTCATTAGTTGGTATTAAGTTGGCGATATGGAGCAAGGTCCTCACCCGCAACAAGCTTAGGCCCCAAGGAAAACAGCAGCCGGATCATCCCAGTACTTGCACTGAAAGAAATCGGACTTAATTACAGAAATATAAGCATATCAAAGTCTTTGAGGAAATTATAAAACTAAAGCAACATTTTAAATAAGCTTAATTGCGAGTCAAGTTAGATTCAGCTTCCTTTAAAGGCAATTATGTTTTGTAATTTCCCCAACAATTTTTCTCCAGTGCGGCTACCATTTTCCAGCAAGCATTTCCCAGCATTCACTCGGGTGGGCGCGTGCAAATTTATGGCGAACCATTTAAGGCGCTGATGATGTGGAAGACGACGCTGGGGATGAATTGAGTCAAGCCGAAGGAAGGAAGCAAATTTCCACAAAGGCTGGGTACCCAAAAGGAATATGGTTTTGTGTTTTCGGGCTTGTCACCACGGCACTGCACACATTCGGTCGCATAAATTTATCCAGCATGTGTGTGTGTGCGGGATTTCGGAATTGATTTGATTTCCAAATGAGTTTGAATTGAATTTTTTCTGTCGTCGACAAAACGTTTGAAATTGAGTTTTACGGCCAAATTAGGCGAGAGCTGTTACCTCCCTGGCCCCCAACCATTCCCTGGCCCCAATCCTTACCCCCATGGGCACATGTAGCCGTATATTTAAGACCGTAAATCATTTCACACACTTGCTTTCTTCCTTTCTGCCTCCACCGAAAACAGGGTCACAAAGGTGCGCACGGGCCCAGCGGCGCAAAGGGTGAGCCTGGTGAGCCGGGAACACCCGGACTGCCGGGATTGCCCGGTCAGGCTGGACAGCCTGGTGGACTCGAGGGCTTGGCCAGCGCCAACGGGACCAAGGGCGAGAAAGGAGAGAAGGGTATGCGAGGACGACGCGGCGGCACCGGACCCGCTGGACCAATCGGACCGCCCGGAAAAACGGGGGCCATGGGCGATATTGGGCACTCGGTGAGTATTGGAGGAGAAGAAGGAGCAAGTACAAAGTCCCGAGTCCAGAGCCACTCGCAACTTTCGCATGCATATTCATGAGATGGCCAACTTTCACATGCTTTCACCCATTCTGGCCAGGAGCGTAGCCATGGTCATCGCCTGGGTATACACGGAAAGCAAGGAATATATATTGTATTTAATTCATATTTAAATCTTCTATAATAATAAGGATTTATTTTCTTAGTAATATAATGCAATAGATAATGACACTTGATCATAATTTTATTTTTGTGTAACTCGAAAAAGCAATATAATTCAGGATCCTTTTCTACATCCTCTCTACGCCCGTGAATCCTGCTCCTTCGATTGTTGTTGCCACTGGGAAAAGTTCGCAGACAAACAGACATTTTCTGGCCGCACTCGCGATCTAGACAATCAGGGCAGTGAATAAGGTTGAGAGCAGAGAGGGTCGAAAGGGGGGGAGAAAAAAAGCGGAATAAACTCAAACGAAAAGTATTTTAAGTGCATTTTCATCACGGTTATTCAGGACGCGGCAGTCAGCGCATCGCACGATTCCAATTGCAGTTTACCCAGAATTTCCGCCATTATTCCGCAATAACAACAGCTAAGCAATGGCAATGGCGGCAGCAAGGAGCAAACTTTCCTTTTTGCAGCGGAGTCAGTGAATTGAGAGGCACGAATTCCATGGCATTCTCAGTAGCAGTCTGTGCCAACTGGCATCGTTTACCGCCCGAAATCAAAATCAAGCAGCGTATTTACATGAGCTCGGAGAATAGGAATGAGAATGGGACACAGAACTTTGGCTCAATTGCTAGAACGAGCGGAGAAACAAAAAGGTTTGCGACTAGAAAATTGTTGCACTCCGAAAACGGCGAAAGTTTGGCCATTTTTGGCCATAGTTCAAGTTGCTTCGTTGGTCCAGTTTCCCAACTCCCTCTTCAGTTTCATATCCATTGCATCTGCAGCAACTTCCACTGGCTGGCAATGATCATATAATTTGCTCTCAACTTTCCCACTTACGCGTGGGGCGATTTTGATTCTTGCCCGGACCATGTGCGAACTTTGCTACGTGCCCACGACAATTGGGCAATCGAAAGCTCATAATTTTAATGATTAAACGTGGCTTAAATGACCAAGGAAATTGAACTAGGATAATTCAGATAAAATTATGAGGTCATCTTTTATGAATTTAAAAAACAAAACGGCTAATTGACTTTTTAAACATAACCACATGCTGTCTCTTTGTAAATCTAGCTTAGAATCCATAAAGTAAAAAACTGCAACATTCCATTAAACTTCGCTGTGATACCAACTTTATTTCATACTGGCTCTGATTTTCATGACCTTTAATTGATTCTCAGGGACGGCCAGGCATGACAGGACCTAAGGGTGAGATGGGACCCAAGGGCCCGAAGGGAGACTCCGGCGGACGCGAAGGGGTAAGTAGAGACAACGTTAAGTATACGCCCCATCTGCCTACAAGGGGTGGGTGATGAATCACCGAGGAAGCGAGACACTGACTGAGAAAACTTGTTCTTTCACAGGTCAAGGGTGACAAGGGCGATCGAGGTCAGGATGGACGCGATGGCCTGCCCGGACCACCGGGACTGCCAGCCACTGGTGGCGGCGATGGCGACAGCAGCGGAGTGCAGTACATACCGATGCCAGGACCTCCAGGACCTCCGGGGCCACCTGGGCTGCCGGGTCTCTCGATTTCCGGACCCAAGGGAGAGCCTGGAATGGATTCGCGCAGCAGCTTCTTTGGTGACGCCTCCTATTACGGTCGACCAGGTGAGCTAAGCCCAAGAAACTCGCTCAGAATTTCTGTAAATATATAAACGATGTGAGCCTAGTTAGAGCGTTAGTCCTATTTGTACATAGCTAGTACTATCCGTACCAAACCTAACTTATCCAACCTGTGTCAAACCATGTCATTTGTATCGTACTCCCCGTCATCAAGGTGCGCGCTCATCTTTAGACGAACTCAAAGCACTGCGAGAGCTGCAAGATCTGCGCGATCGGCCCGATGGCACAGCCGGTAATCAACAATTTCAACTCAACCATCCACCATTCTATATTGATATATCCTTAGCGTTTGCCTGTGGCGTGGCCATTCGGAATGTTGCATGACACCCATTTCGCCCAGATAATTGCCTCCAGTTCAAAGTACACCTTCCTTTCCCACAGCCACACGATTTCCCATTCCTATTTACCCATTTTCCCTGGAATGCCTTCACTACCGTTTTATGAACTAGCTCCATGCGCTCCTTTCATGGGGAGCAAGCTCCCCCATATTTGCACATCATCATTAACTCATTTGGCGTTGATAGAGTACAACGTGTAAACATTTTCTTTATGCGCGAATTTTCACACCGTCATGACTTTTCCGCCGCCAGAAAATCACCCGACTCATGGCTCCCACAAAGACATAACACATTTTAGTTACTATTAAACCGAAGTGCTAGCTTTTGGCATATTTTTGGCGCGCTTCTGACTCTTTCGGTCGGTTTAGAAAATATATAAAAATGCGGTCACGTATGAATTATTAAAGCACAAATGGTTTGCGGGAATTGAAATAAATTCCTACGAATATATAAATCGATAAGTATTTCTTGGTATCCTTTTTCATAGAGTTATTTTTTATAACAAATGGAAGCAGAGCATTACAGACAGAGAAATATTTATATATTTTTTAACTAAAATATTTGAAACAGAAATTTCTTTGCATGCGCTTAAATATTTTTTAAGCATTTTAAAACTAGTTACTCAGTTGTAAATATATATGTTAATTTTTAATCACTATATGTGTGTTTAAGCTTTTGACTGGATTTTCACAATACAAACAATTTATATTTCTTCTTGAATTGTACTGATTTGCCTTAGAAAAATCAAATTTAAGTAAAAACGGGCTTATTGTAGTGTATGCCATAATGCTTGAATTATCCTTGCAGAACCACCGCGCCAGACAGGACATTCACACAAACATGAGGAGGCCCTGGGGCCCGTTGAGGGCGAGGAACCGTACTTTTCGGCCTCATCATCGAATATGAATATGAAGATTGTGCCTGGCGCAGTTACCTTCCAGAACATCGATGAAATGACTAAAGTGGGTGTCGATTGGTTAAATTTGGCACCAACCATGTATTTTTAAACTCTTTTTCGATGTATATAAATTTCTTCCCGCACAGAAGTCGGCCCTGAATCCGCCGGGCACGTTGGCCTACATCACTGAGGAGGAGGCATTGCTCGTTCGCGTCAACAAGGGCTGGCAGTATATTGCGGTGAGTTTTTTGTCCAAAGCCAAAGTGCACAGAGACAAGTTTTCTTTGGGGTTTTAATTGTTTAGATATATTTATTATTATAATGCTATGTTTGAAGAATTTTAATGGGAGAAGGTTTTAGTGTGGAGGTACGTTTACTGGCTAAGAAGTTCGATTATGTTTGAGATTCAAATTCTACACATATGTATACTTATGTATGTTATGTAGTTACCGGGAGCTATATATTTTAATAAGGATATTTAATAATAATAATTTCTTTCTGTGTGGCTTCAGTTTCGGTTTCTGTTTGGGGGTTAGATTTGATTTCTGGCTCCTAAGCAAACAGAGGGACCTTCGGGTAGCACTTTTAAAATGCCAAATATGACAGGCGCTGAGCCCGCTGGCGGGCGGTTATTATTTTATAGATCCCGCTCCGCCGCTCCGGCTGTGTTGTTCCATTATGGCCATAAGCCCCTCAGAAAAGAAAGCGGCAAATGCATGCAAAAATAGAATGGAATTGGCCAAAAGCAGGAGCGTGTGTTTGTCTTCTACTCGCCTTATTTATTTATTTATTTATTTTTCCTTGCCTGCCATAAAAGAAGGTTTGTTTGGCATTGCCCTTGTATCGACTCGTTTTTTATTTGCACATTAAATGTTGCAGACGTTCAGACTGATTGCCAATCTCATGTGTGTCTGTCTGTGTGTAGGAGTATCTGCGTTATTCAATTATATTGACTTGCGTTTGGCTTTTCACTTGTCCCGGTTAAGGAATACCAAGATACCGAAGTACAAGGCTGCAAGGATACGGAGAACATCCAGCGACATGTGGCATGTGGCAGGCAATTTGAGTCAGGCAGCCAGTCAGTCAAAGCTTCTAAACATTTATTGATGATATATAAAACATGCATCGGTTGATCTGGTCAGGGGGCCCTTAGGACCCTGCCTTGGGGCCATTAATTCCTGCAGCAGATTAAAAATAATATTGAACGGAAATCGAGGGTTTTATTGTCGTCCCCTGGACACTCTCTCCCAAAATGCCGGAATTTTTCCATCGTCAGTGCCACATGCCAATTAATCTCGCCAGTTCAAGGTGAACTCGTGCCAGTGGGAACCTTTTATTACCCGGAGTCCCTGGCAATTTGCTCTGGTCAGCATTTTTGTGTGGACAACCTCTGAAGTTGGCGAAATTACACGCAAAATTGCTCGATTCCCCGATAGCTTGTTAAACATTAAAGTGGCCACAATTTCGGCTGCTTGTTGCGTTATTGAAATCATCCGAAAATGGTAAGTAGAAAATGGCCGGCACAGGGGAGGAACTACATGCAAACATACAAAAAACCATACATATAGCATGTAGTGGCAGTTGCCTGAATTGTGCCAAAGTGTACAATATTCTCAGAATTGGGGAGCTGCAAAAAACTGCTCGAGATTCGATTTCCGCTTCCGTTGTTGCAGGGCACAAAAGCCAGCACAGCATGGCTGTGCCTGGTGGGCGTGGCCGAGCCTCCAGACTACCAAGCCCCTGGCTCCCGACTTCTCCTGGCCATGGGAGGCTGGCTCCTGGCAACTGGCATGTGCATAAGGCAGCCCCGAACGAAAACGAAATCTCTTGCCTTTGATGGCAGCATTTAAATACTTTTGACAACAAAAACCCGGCGCAGGACCATGAACTGTCAGGGTGCGCCGAGTAATATGGAAAAATCGAGGCAAAGCTAAAAAGAGCCCTTTGTTGGTGAAATTTCACTAAGTCGGGAGGGAGTCAGGAAGTCGGCTACAGAGAAAACAAAATTTTAACAGGTTTTTTAAACCGATTATAAAGGAATATATGCATAACTAACTAGCATAGGGAAATCGTTATTTGTAGAGGTGTTTAAAACATATTTCCAAGGTTTCTTATTTATTAGGAAGCTGGGATTTGGTTTGGAGATTAATTTAAGGATCATTTGTTGCCCAGTGTAACCGACTCCCCATTTGCATTTCGCATTTCGTCTGGGCCAAATACACAGCTGTCTACCGAGATTGTAGCCGAGGCGCCATCCTAATTAGATTTCAGTACACGAGTCGACTACTTAAAGTTCAAAATAGTAATTAAAACTTTTGTCAGACGACGTCGCGCATTATGGCAGTCGAAAATTTTACCCTAATATAGGTCGGGATTGAGACGGAACCGGGAGAAAAGGGCACTAGGAGGGGCTGGTACCGGGACCGCGACTGGGACAGATACATAAATTTCTACACGTAATGCAAATATTTGAGGAAAAGTTTCAATACAACGGCGCTGATTTCATCTCATCATAATGGCTCGAGTGAGAGTAGCGGCTGTGTGTTTGCCCTCCGTTGGCAGTCGCGCTGAAATATTAACTACTTGAAAGGGTCTGTGGAACATGTATATTTGCGCAGGGCTCTTGTTTTATTAATTACAAATTCGTCAAACGCTCGTTGTTTGTCTCGTCAGCCGGCGCCCGCCTTTTAATTACAATTTTCGTATTTCGCATTTAAAGTAATATTTTACTCCCCCAACAGCTGGGTACCTTGGTGCCGATTGCCACGCCCGCACCGCCCACAACGGTGGCGCCCTCGATGCGATTCGACCTGCAGTCGAAGAACCTGCTCAACAGCCCGCCGCCCCCGCTCAATACGCCCACGGTGAGTGATGGAAGTCGACTCTATTTTACATCTTTTTTCCCCATCTTTTTATTGTGTTTCCCATTTGCCATTTTCCACTCGTACATCTACTCGCACTCGCACGTGAATCCTCCGGCGGGATAATGACATTGATGCCGGGCGAAAATTAAGAGCGCTTCGAATGGAAATCAGAAGTTCTAGCTGGGATTCCCTTTGTGCGCGCATTAAATGTACTCGACTTTGATGAGTTACCAATGAATTATTTATAAAGCATCGATTGTGCCGCCGTCCGATTGTCATTTCCCGCCGAGAGACCCACTAATTGAATACTCTACTAACTGAACTATCAGTGCAAAACTATAGCTTTCCAAGAAGGAAACAGAAATAAAGACCACACAATGTTTTGTTCCTAATCTCATGACACTAAGTTATTAAATACACGAATAATTGTCCATAATATTTGAAAGTTTCTCAATCAGAGTCTCCAAAAATATATATATACCTGAAATATATGACAAGAAATTGAATTACAACAATTGTAACAGAAAAAGATGAAAAAGAAAATTATTCGTGTTTGCAATTAATACTTTAACAACAGAAACTAGTGCCAATGTTATTGATAAGCCTTACTAAACTTATTTATAATTAATTGTCGTTAAATGCAGTTTACAACCGCGCCCGAATACGAAACGGTAATTAAATCCTTAATATCGCATTTCATAGTGTCGACTAAAAAAATAACAAAAAACCAGCGGTGAAATTCGAAAATAGCGAACGAATCTTGCACATACATATATACTCGTTGAATAAATAATTTGATTTTGTTTGCTGGCCAATGAAAATATTTCTAATTAGCGAAAATTGCATTTTCAGTTCTGTTGTTGTACGCGGAACAATTGGTGTAGTTTGATTTTCTGCTTTTGTCTCTGTCTGTCGATGGTTTTTGTGTTTTCATTAATGCGATGGAAACTCTCTTTTTCCTATTCAAATAAGAGTTTCATGTTTATTTTTATATATGTATATCTCTCTGTGTTCTGTGTGCGTGTATGTCCTTGTGTGATTTGCTTTTTTAACTAGACGCTTCTTGATTGAATTTCGTCCTTTTGTTTTTGGGTAATCCTTGAAGCTTAGTTCTCAACGATTCGCATCCCACACGAAGGCCAAGAATGTTGAGAACTCCTTTTTGTGTGTGTTCGTTCGGTGTTAGAATTCCTGAATTCTCATTTGGATTTATTAAATTAAAAGTATTTTTGTCCCTTATCTCATGGCTGCGTCTGCGAACAAAATTAACGGGATCGAAAAAATATTCAAATTAAAATCACATTTCCAGTGGTATCCGCGAATGGTGAGTTCCTCTCTTCCCCGCCCTTCAATTAAGCTAGATCCTTCCTTTGAGCTCCTGCCCACGTCCTATATTTTTTTTCCTAGCCTCGAAGGAGGTTTCCCTACGGCATTTTTCGTTGTTTTTGTTTTTAGACCTCCAAGACAATTATTTGAAGTATTTTACTATCCATTACGCCGCTCCATCATTTCTGCGAGAGGCAGAACCTCCCCCCTGCAAAGAAGACCTTTTGTTAAACAAACAATTTCTGGCTATTAAATTCTGTATTAATTAGAACTTAAAATGCTTGACATAAATTCCGCATTAATTTCATGCCATATTTTTCCCGGATCCGGAATAGCTACGCGTGGCGGCGCTGAACGAGCCCTCCGTCGGCGATTTGCAGGGGATCCGGGGTGCGGACTTCGCCTGCTATCGGCAGGGACGACGGGCCGGCCTCCTGGGCACCTTCAAGGCATTCCTCTCCTCCAGGTAAGTACTCAGCACTGAGCTCGCGGCGAGTGTGTCTTATCTTTCTTTAGATTTTTCACGCGTCTTAGGCTTGTTTTCCTCCTCGGTTCGGTTTAGTTTTCCAGCGCACCAAGCTATTAAGATTTTCTCTTAAATCCCCTTGTATTTGGCGCTTCAATGCGCCGCGTTGCTCATACGCCACGTTTCCCGGCTGAGCCGACACTTTGAGAACTCATTAGTTGCCGCATAATCTTGATATTTGAAGCGAAGCGAAAATGAAAACGAAAAAAAAAGAGAAAACGCGCTCAAAGTATGAAAACAAAAGCTTGGGAAAACAATTTCGTGCGATTTATTTACCCAATGCTCGGAACTCGAGTTCTGCAGGGGAGGGTGGTGGAAAAACATAAATAAATAAGCGAACAAAGCACCTGCCCCTCAGACATCTTTTGATGGCAGTTTGTTTGTTCGGTTCGCGTGTAATTGCCGCTCGTATGAAGGCCATAACTTGAAACTCTCGCCTGCAGGGTACAGAATCTGGACTCGATTGTCCGTCCGGCTGACCGGGACCTGCCCGTTGTGAACACGCGCGGCGATGTGCTTTTCAACTCCTGGAAGGGCATCTTCAATGGCCAGGGCGGATTCTTCTCGCAGGCGCCGAGAATCTACAGCTTCAGTGGCAAGAACGTGATGACGGATCCGTTGTGGTAAATTATATATTTATAAAAATAATTGTAAATTAAATTAAATGCGTGTAAACCACCTTTCAGGCCCATGAAGATGGTCTGGCATGGCTCCTTGCCGAATGGCGAGCGTTCTATGGACACCTACTGCGACGCCTGGCACTCGAGCGCCCATGACAAGTCAGGCTATGCTAGCAACTTAGAGGGTCACAAGCTCCTCGATCAGAAGAGGCAATCCTGCGATGGCAAGCTGATCGTCCTGTGCGTGGAGGCCCTCTCGCAGGATCGCAAGCGGAAGAAGCGGGACCTTGCAGGCGGCAGGTACTTACACGTGTCCCATTGATTTGGCATTAACGTTTTATGGTTCGCCAACTTTGTTCATTATATCTCAGTGGCCCCTGGCATTTGGACACTGAAAAAAATATACTTTTTAAAATTTCTCTGATATATTTAGGCCTAAAAGTATATTCGTGCTTTGATTTACAGCCTTAAAATCCTGTTGCCTTAATTATACTAATTTTAAAGTAAAATAAATCAGTTTTTCACCTAGTTTTCTCCCCGTGCACTTTCACAGCTACCGCAACAGTCGCAGTAACAGTCATGACGAGAGCGAAAGTCTGGAGTTCAGCACGGCCGAGGAGTATGCAGCGCATTTAGAAAATTTACTGCTGTAAGCGGATCCGGAAGGAGGAAGCAGGAACAGTCACACCAAACCATACTCATACATAAACCAAGGCGAAACAAAAACAAAAACAAATCACAGCACACACACGTACATACTATACATTGAATGTAAACGTAAATCATGGCCATGCATATAATCAGCGAATTCCAAACAGAAACCAAAAAATGAATACTCAGACGACAGATGGAAGTTGCATATAAATACATACTTATAATACCCGTACGCATACACACTACTCGTAGGTAATGTCTAATATAACATTTCATAAACGTATATAGCAATATATATCGTGGATATATATGGGGGTGTACTTTATGTTCAGAACAAGGCGACGATGGCAACAAACAATTTTTTGTACAAGCAGAAAACGTATTCGTAGCTCGTAAACTGTAATTTGTAACGTAGTAATAGCCGTAACCGAAGTAATGTAATTTTTGTAATTACGTAAGCTCACCCTCGACACAGCAGCAGATCCAAGGATATATGTAAATCAGTGGATCACAGGATCATACAGTCGCCTCCGCCTACGCATTACTGGCCAAATTAGTATCCTACTTAGCTCGTATGGCAATGCACCCGAGAATCGAGGAACTCTTCACCGGACTCTGTATATGCGTGTATAAATGTGTATTTTTGTCGACAAAAGACTTCTAGGTGTGTGTAAATTATAAGGAACCCGAGTACCGTTTTTAACTATCGCATACAGCTCATTCTGCCCAGTCTATCTCTATACTATATACTAGGATATACTTGTATGTTTTACGACCGATTTCTACTCCAACCTTAGGCCAGAGATTTTCTACAGTGTAGTGCGCGATTCCAGTAAAAAGAAATACTCGTAATCGGAATCCCAAATTTGGATCGCCGTTTTTATATATGCATCAGATGATGAGTAAGGATAATGCAATTATAGCGTAACATGCCATTATCCAGCCAGCCCACACACAAAAACATACCGATGGTAAATTCGTAATTTATTGTCATTCGATAACGAATACTTAACTAAATTCTAATTATAATTAACGAGCATAGTTAGTTACATAATAATTTCTTTTTGCATTTAACCAATGCATTTCCAACTACAAAATTTGTAATGTAATTAAATGTAATTGTAATGACAGTTAAGGTATTAATTTAAAACAATAAACCACAACCGGCGCAGATCACAAAGCGAAGGGCGCGCCAGGTGACATTATATAGTACGATTAAAGTAAAATATATATATTTAGTGAAATCAAAACTGAAATGCAGAACAGAACCCTCTAGTCCTAAGTCTAAAAAATATGATGAAAAGAGCGTAACACGAATACATAATAGCATAATAATATAATTGAATAATACGAAATAATAAAAACTAAACTATCAAAGGCAATGCTTAATATTTTTATTTGGAAAGCTAAAGAGGTAAGTCTTATTCAAAATTTACTTTCGATGTTTTCCTTAGTTGATCTAATCATCAGTAAAATTAAGTAAATTATTGTCAAACAAATTAAGTTAGATAAGAGAATATAAATATACTTGAATGTGATTCGAAGAATTTAATTTTTATTCTTCTTTAGATTTTAAATTTATTAAAGTAGATAATAAAAAAGTTCCTGCCATCATATTGAATTGGTTTCGGGTGTTTAAAAATATTAAATATCCACAAACACGCATTGATATTTCAGTGTGAGGTAAATAATTCTGGCATATCGTCAAATCCCCGTGGATTCCGGTGCAATGTCTATCTGCATTGAATATATATATTTTATGAGAGGCTCGAATATTTTTCACTGAATAAAAATTATTACAAATTCATCTACGTGGGCGAAAGCCAAGAAATTACTTTGATCAATATTTTTCATTTAGCTTCGAATCAATTTTCATTTCCATCCCTCACAAAACAACAGCAGCGGCAGGCAACACAGGAAAAACAAAGAATATTCCACCATTTCCCCCTCAGGACGAATGGCTATAGCACGTGTATCTGTATCGGTATCTCTATCTGTATCCGTAGCCACATTTATGTTTGTCTGAGCCGCACGCTTGATAACCAATTTAAATAATTTTTCACTTGAATTAAAGCAAATGATTTCAAACAAAAAGAGCCACGCAGCAGTAGCCCTCGAAGCTCGGTGGGGCCATTGATGTGCTTTATGAATTTCAATGGCAGCCCAACATAGTTTCCGGATACGGATTTCGTTGCCTCCTGCCTTGAGATGCTCGAATCTCCAGCAGATATGTACATCTACAACCGCAGATACAGATACTTATGCCTTGCCTGGTTGGCTGCTGCTGTCAGGCAAATAAACAAACAGGCCAAGAAGCCGCCGAGTGCCAACAGTTGCGATTTGGTTTGGGATTGGGACCGCCATCTCCGATTGTTCTCGAGGCCGCAATATCACGGGGAATGTGGCTGAGACCGCCACTTAGGCACAAAGCAATCAAGCCAGATGAGCGGGATGAAATTTTAATTTAATGAATGAATGCGGAAATATTGTATTAGTTGATTAGCTGCGAAGCCAAATCAAAATTCTGCCCCCAGAAACTCCCAGTCATACAGACAGGGGAAATCTATTCAAAATTCAAGCTTTAATTTTTGGAAATATTTTATTTAATTTGTTTTGAGTGGAAAAAGTGAGGGATTTCGATTATTTATTTAAAAAATAGGTGATATAATAATATATTTTAGTTGGAATTGTTTTTTATCAAATTAATTTTGACATTGATTTTATTTACAACTTTTGTTGTTTCAATCTGAATAAGAATTAATTTTTCATAAAATACAAAGTTAGGGGCACCACCTACGCATTTTTGCTCTGTTTCTTCTTTTGTTTTTAATCTTGTTTAATTTAATCGTAGGTACTATATTATAGCCCTGCTTATAATAGGAAAACCATATCATATAAATCGATCAAGGATATGTCTGCGTTCAAACCATTTAAAGCCACGCGAGAATGACACGTTCCAAAGTGCACAACTTCTTTTTAATAGTTTTTCAACCGCTTCATGCAAGCATTTTTGGGAGTTTTCAATTATAAGCCTTGCTCCGAGGTCTGCCAGCCAAAAAAAAGTTTTAAATTCCGTGTGCGGCTGACAATGTCATTCATCATAACACATTTAGCCGTGAGCTTATTAGATTCCACTTTTGTGCCCAGGCGCATTTACAAGTTTTCCGAGCTTGTTTTCCAGCTACTTCGTTTTTCTTTTGCCGCTGGATCTTCTCTTTTTTTTATTGAAACCAGAAAAACACAAAACAACTTTCCCACCCACACACACACAATCACATACGCATGCAGCATCCGTAACAAGTCCGCACACACACATGGGCGGGCGTACATATGTCACGAATAAAAACAATTTATCATTTAGCTTATCAAGACGCGCGGCCTAACGTCCATTATTTTGCGGACGCAACGCAGAGAATTGTTTTTTGATGATAGCCCCGAGTTGTGGGTCTTTGCGAGGGCTACTGCCATGCAGGGGTACTAGGATACAAGGATACTAGGATCCTAGGGGGTTTTATAGGGGGAAAAGTGATGTCCAAGGTGAGGGACACAAAAATAGCAAATGTCTGAGAAATGATTATTGCTACGCCCGCATGTGATTTACAATCTATCATAGCCATTGGGAATTTCGAATTACAGAAAGTTATGAATGGGTTCTAATCAAGGCAGATGGGCCTAAGGACTTTACACCACTTCAAGTTTAGCAGAATAATAAATTGTATTAAAGAAAAACTAATTGGATTCAGGGTTTATTTGTGTCTCTAAAAATAAGTTATATATTTTTGATACTTGCATGTCAGTGGCTTACCCTTTCCTTTGAATAAATCATACTTTCTTTTGAAGGCTAGCCTTTATTAAGGCCAGAACTTAATTTTTAATCGCTCGAATTCTAGCCGTACCCAAGACAGACAATTACAGCCAACAAATAACACGTATGAATATATACCTCGGGAAGGCCGGGACTAAGAGTTGGGGCTGCACGGCCGACTCACGTGTAACTAAAAACCAACAATTATGCATGCCAAAACCGCAGAAACCGATGCCACGCCCACAGTCCCCCCATAGCTGGGACACAGCCAACATCCCAGAGCCCTCGCGACGTCAACACAGCGGCGACAGCGACAGCGGAATCGGAATTTGCATAACTTTGTATGAGATTCTTGCAGAGCAGCCACGTCGAGCCACAATATCATTCATACATGCATGCAGCTCATACTCACATGCACTTAAAAAAATACTACAAAATAGCCAAATAAAAAAAGCCATACAACCTCGGCTACTTTCAGTAATGGTTTATTTTTACTCAAATAAATATTTAAATAAAGTTTAGCGACCTTTGAATATATATATTCAAATTAATATTCATATTCATAGATTTTCCCCCGGTGTACCGATACAGCAGGGCACGTATACACTGGCAGACAATGTCAGTGAGCCGTCAACATTTCAACTTGTCATGCGAGCAGGAAAAGCGAGGAAAGCTCGCTGGGAAAGGCGGGCAAATCGGGAAAAGGGCCAGGGCAAAGGTGAGGCAGGGGCGTGCTGCAAGTTGAAGACATTGCTCCGGGCTGCAACATGGCCTACCTTCAATTTGTCCGTGTGCCCCGCCATCCGATAACCACGGAGGTAGAACCAACTCGGCCCAACGCGGCTTTTGTTGCATACTTTGCTGCGTTGCCGGCAACGTATTATTTCAGTTACGTTTTGCGGAAATGCAACTGAAAACTTGCAATTTGTTTGACGTTTCGGTATTTTTTCGTATGAATTTATAATGCCCTCGACTTCAACACCTGTCGTTCGCCGTTTGTTCGTTTATTCGTTTGTTTGTTTGTTTGTTTGTTCGTACGTTCCTCGGTTGGTTTGCTGTTTGCCTGCCTGTTCTGCTTTCTTTTGATTTATAATGCAGCCGATCCTCCTCCGTTCTGCCCTGGGGCTTATTGATATATCAGGCGGCATCGTGATTAGGCAGAAAGTCGGCAAATATCCGTACGCGAATATAAACACACATAGTCGCATTTGAAGGCACTGAGGGTGTGCACACATGCGTATTTATGTTATGCCGCCGCAGTAACACACAAAAGGTAGCAACTTTTAATTGAAAAACTTGGGCACTTACAACTTGCAAGGCAGTGGCAGCGGTGGTGGTTCTCCTTCATCTCTATTAGCAGTTGCAGGCGTAGGTGTAGCCGCGGTGGCAGTAACTGTAGCCGGAGCTGTGGGCGCGGGCGTGGCAGAGTGGCAAGTGGCAATACTGGCATTGTCGCCGGCATTACTCAAGTTGTTAGCAATGTTTACAAACACAATAAGTAAATACGCCAGCGATAGCGGTAGTGCGAACAAGTGCACTGAAAAGAAAATATTATGGGAATAGGAAAGACTAGGGAGGAATAAGTTAATGAGTTTTAAATTAATATGAAAGATTGGGTTACTTTTAATCATTTTAATAAACAAATTGTTTATACTTCTAGCAATTTCTTATTATTTTAAGTAGTTGATTTTTTTCAAGATTTACTCAAAATTTAAATAAAAAACCGCAAACATCGCTTTCTTAATTTTTAATTCCTTCCTAATAAATACAAATTTTAATTAGTCTAAATAAAATTTAATATGTAAGGCGTTCTTGTTCTTAAATCTTTGTTAACGATTACTTTTTTCTATAAATATTGTTTTTATTATAGTTTACAATTTCTCATAAATATTCTATTCTTTTCCAGTGCCTCTCCTTGTTGTTAGTGAACAGGTTTAGTTGACTTAAAGACGGCATCGTCAACACTGCTCCTGTTTACATAGAAAGTTTTTCCGCTCTCCATTTCTTTTGGCCCGGCCGACTGATAGTTAAACAGCGCTGAACAAAGTCTGGCTGCGAAAACGTGCGATAAGTTTTCCATTTTGCTGTTTGCCACCTCAGGAAGCCATTATTTACCACCAGTTCCCTGTTCAGGTGCAATGTACCTCATACAAATAATTATATGTGCATCATATTTTTTCTTAAAAACTCGAATATACAATTTCTTAAAATTTTGTTGGGTATGAACGTTTATTGTTATTACAACTTAAGATATAAAAAACAAAAAATTAAT
>JAEIHY010009753.1:0-36346 GCA_018904565.1 Drosophila tsacasi
GCATTGAAGGCTCTCTATTGTTTTTCCCTTGGCACTCCCAGCTGCCACAGCTCGTGCTGAATTAATTGCATCGTACGCACCATTTACTGACGCTTTTGCCCCCTTTTGATTTATGCATGCCGAGTTTGCGTTTCAATGTCAAGCCCGGATTTTTATATTATTTAATTTATATTTTAAAAAAGTTACATGCTTACTGTTTGCATTAATGTTTAATGTGCATATTTAATGGATAGCTAAATACAATAATTCGCTGGCATTTGTGTAATAATCTACAATTTGGCTTTCTGCGGTTTATTCTCTGCGGCCTTCGTGTTTTTTTGGGGGCTCCACCTCGAGATAGAGTGGTGAACATAAAGTTACAGGACAAGAATGTCAACAACAAACAACAAATGGCCATTGCAGTCATAACACTAAAGTTTTCGGTGCTCTCTGGCTTGTGCTATCTGGCTGCGGCAGCAGTAAATGAAATTTATTTAAAACATTACAACCATAGTTAAGGACCGCTTTCCAAGTTAAATTTTTCGTTGGGTTTCTGTGGCGTATTCCCAAGTTTCAAAGGAGTTTTCTCGGATTTAAGGCCATTCATTAAATCGATAAAATGCTGAACTTGTGCCAATATACCAACGATTCTAAAAAATGGTTTCAAATGGCTTAAATTGTCTCGGCTCTCCTTTGTGCTTCTGGCTTGGACTGCAATTTATTGCAGCCAGAAAAAAAATAATGCGTTTCAACAAAAATTGCAGCCAGAGGCAGCATCAGTAACAGTAGTATTTATTTATTTTTGCCTAATGTCCTCAAAGCGTATTCGGAACGACTTTCTTTGGTGCTTCTTTTGAGCTCAAGGCGGATGTATAAACGCCTACAACCAATTCGGGAAGCAGATGCACAGCAGGAATCTTGCAAATTTTTTATCAAACTCAAAAGTTTTATTCTAGTTCAGTTTACAGACTTTAAGGTTTTATTTCAGACAAATTTGAGACTTCCAAAGGGTATACCATGAACTTTAGATAAGAAAACAAGAATTTTCTTCTTAATGCCACATTTTTAAATGACATATTCATACAATCAACTTCACTCACTTGTTTTAAAATTATGCAAACGTTTTGGTTATATCTCTTTTTTTCGAAGTGGGTGTTACGTTCTTAACTATTTTAGCTCTGAGTAAAGCACTCTTGCAAATGACAAACATGCCGGCTTACGTAGTCGTACAACCTATGTAGGAAGTCTTTGGGATTTTGCATGCCACATTACCCATATCCCTTTCAGTAAAGGTATGTGTGCCAAATGCAGTGACAGAGGCTCCGCCTTGCCGCCCTCCTATTTTCTTTCATGTGCCCTAGCAGCAAACATTTGTTTTACGCTTTGTCGAACGTTTCCCAGCTTTGACTTTTCTTTCTTTTCGCTTTATTTTTTAAGCCGCTCACTTTGCCCTGCCGGCAGTTCGAGCATCTCAGTTGCCTGTAAGCTCCTTATGATGTTTACTATATTGCGAGGTCTTGGCTTACAAACCCCCGAGGAACAATTAAAGAATTAGAGGTTACTTTGAGGGCTCTTTTGACGCTAACTGTGTGCCTTAAGAATTTCGGAGGGCAGTGTCTTCTAATTAGTTGGAAAACAATTAATGAACTTATTTAACTAGATAATCTATTTTTAAAGTCTGTGCTCCTTAATTGTTGAGATAATTAGGTTGCCTTGTCAAAACCTGCTGCTGAAAAGCATAATAATTATAATAAAATACTTCTCTCTCCCAAACTTACATAACTTTCAGACTCACAGTTGGCAAATGTCCTGTGGCTTATTTTCTGGCAATTTGCTGGCAGTCGCCAGCTGCGATTCATACCGCAGAAACCCGCCATCATCTTCTCCCTTCTCGGGCTCATTTGAGCGGAGTAAAAATTGTTACTTGATTAATTGTTTTTCCAGGACTCGACGCCGACAGCTTGGCTAAAAGTTTCTATCATAAGTCGGCGAAAGTTGCGCCAAGCAACAATCCCATCAGGAAAGTTGGTAATAGCAAAACGCAAGCCTGAAACAAATCCCTGTTAATCGGGACTGCTCTGTTCGTTTCCCATAAATAAATATTTTGCCATTCAGATGCTCTTCGCTGTTAACTGCTAACAGGTTTTGGCTTTTAGCCGACACCTGAGCCTGGCTGTGTGCTGGTTAGCCGCACATGTACTCTACTTTTTGCGGCTGCAAGTCTGCGTGTGTGAAACCAAAAATGTTGAACGTGCTGCAGCAGCGGCAAAAAGTTTTTAATCCAGCTACAAGTCACACGTGAAACTGCTGGGAAAACATGGAAAATTTTCAGCATTTAAGCAAGGAAATTCTAATTAATTCAGATTCTAGGGAGTGAGTAATTTGATTGTTTTCCTAATGGGAAATGCGTGCATCCTGATTAAGTTAAGGGGTCTTTATTTTGACAGCCAAGCATCGGAGTGGAATTTCATTTCGAATCGATTGTATTCTAATTCGATTCGGTTGGGTTCGGCGTGGCCTGCTATCTGAGCCCACTTGCCTGGTGTCCTGGCTAATTGCAAATGCACTTAGCAGCCAGCCAATCTCCCACACTCAGTGAGCCTCATTTGCATGTGAAGCCCTGAGTCATGCTCCTCGGATCCGAACGGGGCGGGCACCTTGAGATGGCCCCGGGAATGGCAATCAAAATTCTCCGACTGCACGCCAATCCGGGCTATGACCCACCAAGGTTACTCTCCCACGATGTTTTCATTTCCTGCTTGCGAATAAATAAACGAAATTTTCCAAGAGCTCTCAAAAATTCTTGTGCCATACTTTGTTGCTGATGAAAAACAAATCTCTCTTGTTAGTTTAGATTTCGAGCTCATTGGGGGGTATTTCCTTTTATTGAAGGATAATAAAAACTGTACGGTCCTTGGAAAGTTTCCTTAAAACTAAAGTTGTAGGAGCTTGTTCCCGAAGTAAATTGCCCGAAAGCACCACATTAATCGTGTTACCGTTGAGAATAACTGCCAACATATGCAAATTTATAACTCGCTTTTTGCCTTCCTGCTAAGTTAGTTAGCCAAATGGATTTTGTTGTGATGGAGTACTCCTCTTCGCCTGCAGGATTAACAATAAAAATGGCGGAGCGTAGTGCTTGCAGCAGCGAAGTTGAAACAGGGAGCAGCTCCATTGAGAGCACCAATTTGTAGCTAGTTCCATACAAAAAGGTTCTAAGGAATATGATTTATGGCCAGTTTAATGTTGGATGATTTAGGTCTTTAGAGAATTTCGCTTTTTAGTGCTAGTTGCAGTTGCAGTTGCCACAAATTGTGTTCAATTTTTTCTCTCGCAGCAACGAGTAACATTTTAATTGTTGTTGCCTTTACCCGCGGTCGTTTATATGTATACGTATATATCTTGGCAGCAGCTGGATCTGGAATGTCGGCAGACATGTGCCAAGTGCCAAGGAGCAGGCAGAAGGAAATGGCAGCTAAGAGCCGCCAAAAGTGCCAACGTTCACAGCATGACAATGAGCAGTGAATAAGCCAACCTTTTTCCTTTGTTAAAAACGAAGAAAGTTATGCAGAATTGTTGAACCATTCCGCGGGAAGCAATAAATGGATTTTTTCACAAATATTTTCAAATAAACACTTTTAAATTTTTGGTTTTCATAATTCTGAGATATTCTTTTATGTTTTAGTGCACTTCGGGTTTTTTAAGATCTTTAAAAGAAATGTATTTGCTATTAGGTTAAGGAAGAACCCACAACTATTTTAAGCCACCTTAACTGGTTATTTCAAATGTAAGGCAACCTAAAATTACCAATAAAAGTCTTTAAATAAGAACAACATACATTAAAGAAGAAATCTATCTATCGCCAGATATGCAAATTACAAAGGTTAATTTATATTAAAGCCATAGAGAGATGTGAACATTTCCCGTATGACGGATTATATTCAGTTTACGTTTGTCACCAATAATTTATAAATGTCATATTGCAAGTCCTGCTTTGAAAAGGAAAATAACAGAATATGAAAAAGGGTTTTGAAAGGAAAGCCCCCATCTGCGGGCTTTATCCTCTGTTGTCCACAGAGTTTTCCGATCATTTATCAAATAACCCAGCTTTGGCTTGTCAAGTGGACGAAGGGAAACGATTTCCGTGCCACAAGCTTCGAATTATGCACAAAATTAGTTTCTCTTTTTGTTCTCATTTTCACTCGTTGCATTTTGATTTGTATTGTTCTATATGTCCATCAATCATTACTTTCACTTTGCACTTTAATTTCCATGAGTTTCGCGTCAATTTCCTATCGCTTTCACTTTATTTCCCGGAATTCCGCTTCCGGTTTCGTCCGACTTCGATGTTGTTCACTTGACGGTTTATCACCGGCTTCTGGCGCCTTTTCGCCACATCTCGACTCGGCTGTGGGTTTCGTCCTCGTTTCGATATCGAAGCATTCGGATCTGTGTGCAACCGGCATTTTGGGCCAGCTAGCAGCTGATGTGGCAAGCTGCACGTGGCACGGCCATAAAGCTTTTTCTGGGCTCCCGGGGAGGGGTGAGGACTTGTTTATGTTTTGCACATAGCGAGGTGCGAAAGGAGAGTTTTTTGGATAGTATATGTATGTAATTCTACTCTTTGTGTTTTTTAAATAAGGGTTTTCAACTTTTTGTTTATGGAAAATGTAAAAAACCTTAGTCTTAGAAATTGTTTCAAAACTTAAGCATAATTCCTTATTTTTCTTAATATGTGAAAATTTTTTTGAACTTAAAATAACCAAATATTTGATAGAAATGCAAATATTAAGACCATGAAATAAAACAGAATTTTTAAAGGCTTATTAATATATTAGTAACGCCTTGTTTCAATCTTTCTGTGCAAAATAATAAAATTCGCCTGGTTAACATCCCTCTATGACACTAAAATTAACTAAATTAGCACTACTTGACTATAATTAAGCATTAAGTGACCCCACTAAGAAAGCTACATTAGCAAAGTTTCACACGCACATTGCACTTGCTGCGCGGTTGCTGTCTCGGCTAGAGCGTTGGTGAAACTGCTGTTAACCGAACCCGTATGTTAGGTAACAGAGCACCAGCACTGAAATTGCACACTCACTTGCATGTTTGTTGCCAATTTCTCGGCGCATTTCCTCCGTGCGATTTGTCAAGTTGGGCTCAAGTGGAAACTGGGCGAATGTCATGTTCTCGTTGCGCATTTGTTTTCCCAAGGATTTCATCATGAGGAAGCAGGTGTGCATACCCGCCACGCTCCGCTGACCGTCCCGTTCGTAATAGAAGATGGAATGCGACCAATTGTGCCTGAGAACCGGAAACAGAATAAGCTGACATGGCTTAAGGTGTCACTCCAATGGCACTTACCGCTTCATCACGTTTATAGTCAGCTCGGAAATGGTCTCGAAGCTGAGCATTCCCGTGCGGAGCAACATGTAGAACTCGTCGTTGCAATCCGTTTTCTTTTGCTCAAAGTCATAGGTGGAACCGCCCACGGAGATCAATGGAGTGCCCTGGCTGTTGAAGTACTTGGTTATCCGGCTAACAGCAGCTGTACAAGGATAATTGATTAAGCCTATAAAATAAATAATGTTATCTTTACCCACCCAGAGAATAATCGCAGACGGGACCGAAGATAACCTGGGCGCACTGCTTGATGATTCCGTCCATGGCCTTGATCACGCCCAGCGAGGCGTCGCACTTGGTGTCGTGGGCCAGCCACTCGAAGTCGATATGCGGCGGGATTAGCGCCTTGGCGCGGATCTGCTGCTCGGCCACCTTCAGGATGGGCAGGACGCGTGGCAGTGACGCCTGGTACATATTGTCATCGGGCAGCAGGACCAGTGCCCGGATGGAGCAATTCTTGCCACTCGCGTCGCAGATGGCCTCACAGTCGCGGGCAGGTTCCACGCGGCAGTTGGCCAGGCAACCCCCGGGGCCGAGGATAAGGCCAACAGCGACTAGGAGGAGCGCGGCTCTGGCTCTGCTCATTTGAATATTGTTTACACCTGCAATCAAATCGCGTGAGTCGCAATTCTGGTTTGCTGGTGTGTCATTGTATAAAGCGAATATGCCTTGCTCTGTGCCTTGCTCTGTGGTTTGGCTCATTTGCATAGTCTCAGATCTCAATTAGACTTCTCAGCGATGCGGTTTCTCTTCCACCCTCTCTCACTGTTTCTCTATAATTGCCAATCCTTCACTGTGCCTTGTGTTTGCTGGAGAACTCTCGGGTAATTAAGTTGCTTTGATTGCTCTCATAATTAGGCCAGAGCTTGGCCGCCGCATGCTTGCTGCTCTGTTCCTGCCGTCTGGAGTGCCGCCTAGTGCTCCTGCTGCTTCTGCTCCTTCTGCGAATGGTGCGAATCAAGTTATTGAAGTCATTAGCAGCTTCCAGGCAATTTGTGAATATATAAATCATTGAAGTTTCAATGGGTGAATTGTGGGTAGGGAGATAATGACATGAACTACTACTTTAGTGTGGAATGTGTGGTAATGACCTTCTCTTGTGACAACCAACATTCACTTAGTTTCTTATTAAAAATTGCCAGAAATATCTTTTAATTTTTAACCGATTCACCATGATAAGTGAATTTTTCTGTGAATGGAATATTCCCACATAGACTCCCAGAGGTGATTTATCATTTCTTGGAAAGCGTCACTCTATTTTTAATCAATGTCTTAATGTATATTATAAATAAGTCTCTCCTATTTGTATCTGGGATATTTATTTGAAGGTGTCATAAATACAGTTAAGAGCTTTCCCTTCTAAAAAGTCAATTATTTAACAATTTTCCGTTTTATCAATTGTGAAGATCCCGAGTCATAAATATCACAGTCTTGGCCTGTTCGTAAATATCTTTATTTTCCGTTCCGGCTATCACATTCTCAGGCAGATACGCAGTTTAGTGATAGGAAAGGGAACAACAAACTTTATCTCTCATTGAACTGCAATTGTGACTTCACAGTGTTTCCAAAGTAAACAAAGCCTTCCAATGCATAACCTCCCCGGTGTATTAATCAAATTTATTTATATTTATGATCTCCGCCTTAATAGCATTATTTCGACAAGCAATGCTGGCTGAATGGTTTGTGACTTTTACGATCTGTGGTGCTGCTGCTGATTCATTGCCTTTGCTGCCCAATAATTTTGTCCAATTTCAAGCGAACTTGATGCAGCAGATAATGAACATGGAACCTGTTGTTTATGGCTAGTTCCCTGAAATCGCTGGATCGTTGCATGTGGCTATTGATAAGGTTGGAATGAAGGAATATTCATGGAAATCTCTCAAAAAACTAACACTTGGGCGTCTTAAACTTCTGGCGTCACAACAATTCCGGCGGCAATCTACTGAAACGTCATTAAGGTGGTAAACCAACCGAAAAACAAGCGAACACATCGGCACTGCAACAATAAAAACAAAAACGTGTCAAATGGTAGTCAACATGCTGCCATGTCTAGTTAGTGGTTCGGCGATTAATAATCTAATCGTGACAAGCGGCAAACGTGTGATGGTTCTGTATCGCCGAGAGTTGTTTCAGTTAGTCATGCGGTTTGTTGTCACAGCTACTCCCTACGGTGTGAACTTTGAACTTAAAAGAAAAGAGCTTAAGCTAAGGATCTTAATTTCATTTTAATAGAATTTAAATCAATTGATAAGCTGTGATGTTAAGCTTTGGCTTAGCTTGTATCCTATATTCTTTGCAATTATATTCTTTGCTTCTGGTTTAAAAAAAACGTATCATTTATCATGTAAGGTAAGTGTTATTTATCAGACTTCCCATTTATAAATATACTTTTGTAATCAAATTAAGCAAAAAACGTATTTACAATTTATTTTATAGAAAGAAAAAAGTTTATTTGGACAAGAAATTTTAAAGAAAGACACTTCGATCGAATATGTATGCCTATCCTATCTTCGAGAGTACTATATACTCCCATATATAATAACCCCTTCCGGATATAGTCAAAAAGACCACCGGGCAGTAAACTATTTTCGTATTTCATTCGGGGCCAGACAAGAGCATAAGCATTTTATCTCGTTGCCGATAAAGCGCCCTGTGTAGGCTGAACTTGAGATTGCGTATACGCAGATTGGCCGACTTCGATTGCGGGTGGAAAGTCCCGAATGGAACCCCGGCCAGATGATATGATGATGATGATGATGGAACGGGGAAGCCGCCGGGCCAATCGCTGGGCAAACACCGAGCAGCTGCAATCGAACATTCGCTGGCAATCGGACCTGTCGCCAATTAATAAGAATTCATCACTTGGCCCGCGGCACTCGACACGGCCGGTGACAATCCAGAAATACAGAAAATAGAAAACAGAATGCCAAATGCCAGGGAGATATCAACACTCTGTGGGTCATGTGCCTGCCAGCGATAGTAGCGATTGGTGGATCGGTGGATCGTTGGATAGGTGGTTCCGGGGATCCGGGGATCCGGGGATCGGAGCGGCTACTAATTTCGTTGGCCAAATGAGCGGCAGGGCCGAAAAGTGGCAACATCAATCATACTGGAGCACACTATTTGCATTGATATGGAACTCCAGAAATAGAAGCGAAGCCAATATTTTCAGCGCTCGCCACTCAAGGTGAATCAAATAAATGTATTAACAAATTGGCATGGACATCATCGGCGGCTCTTATCAGGTTCTGGGCCAGCCTTCAGTCGAACGTCAGTTTATTTTTAGCCGCCTGATTAAGATCGCGCCGCCCGAAAGCCGTAGAGCGGAGAGGGCCCGGCGAATCAATCATGTCCGCCACTAGCACTGGCACCCGTGGTGTTTTCCCGGAGCCTGTCCGTAAGCCCGTCGACGGTCGACGGTGCTAAGCCCCGCACTCAGGAACCCAGACACACATGGACGCAGGTCGTGCTCGTATTTGCCGAACCTTTATTCATGCTCCTCAGTCTCTGCCCTGCCCCTGCTTGCCTCCGTTTTATCAAACACTCGATGTGTAAAGCAAACAAATCTAAGTCGAGGGTTTGGGGGTTTTGCATGCGCGTTGTAACCGAGAACCGCCAAAACAAACTTGTTGACCAAGAAAATGCCTCCAGGCCGAAATTCTAAACTGTGTGTTTAGTGTTTTTATTGGGGATATATGTATATATTTAAAATGGGAGCATTTTATCAATTACTTATCAAGGCAAATATATACCTTTGGGAAATTATGTAAATTTGTTTAACGAGATGATTGCTAAAGCTTGCTGAATATATTAAAAATTCTTAATGAATTTCTCTAAAAGAAAACATGATGCTAATGCTTATTAATTTACCAATTTTTATTTGTTTCATTATTTGAAATATAATTTATTCCAATAAAAAGCTAGGTATCTTAGTAACCAATACTGTAAAGCTTTCCTAAATAGTTGTCCGGCTTACTTCCGATTTATGAGTATATTATTTCCCCACCTAGACTTACCCTTCCAGTTAGCCAGTCATCCAACGCAATTTCTATTTTTACCAGGAGTTACTCAATGCCAGTAATAAGTACAAATAGAATGAAATGTAAGCTTGTACATGAAGTAGAACACTCAATTAAATGTCACACTTCAATCCGGGCTGCTACTTCACACTTTTTATGTTCAATATCAATTGCGGTGTCGACTATTTTTATTGCGACTATATAACTTTTGGCAAACGGACACGGCGATCCAATGGAAATCAACCAGAAGACAAACCGTCTACTATTGGGCCTTTTCTTTTGTCTATTTATAGGCATTTGTTTATTTTTAATGTGCAATTAAGCTGCCTTTTCTGCCTTTCCGCTGTCTGCCTGCCCTGCTCGATAAGATTACGAAAAAGTCCATAATAAACACACACGATACTCTGCCCCTGCAACGCGCGCGAATCCATACAGACATCAGTCGAGTCAGTTGCCAACCCCGATTTTAATATCTTACTGCAATATCGGTCTCGAAAATATATAAATCGGTTTTAGATCTCCTCCATTTGCATGGAAACTTAAATATCCATTTGTCACCGGCTATAATTCGAAGGGCTTTGACAATGCTAAATTTATATTATTTATGAATTTTTAATGCGGGCTTAGTTACAATTAAATCTAAAAACAAGCCCACGGGGTGAAAATAATTAAGAATTTTGTACCCGTTTATATTTAGTGTCTAGACTCCGCAGATAGGCAAACCCTCAAATCTGACCCCAAAAGGTCTGGTCCAACTCATTTACAAGTGGCCATGCAGTGCCCTCTGGGGTTAGTGTGTTAAAGTCCAGAGAATGGCTTCTGCAGATCGACTGCGGTTTAACGAACCGTAATTAAATCCCTGCTTAAATGGATTTAATTAATTTTGGTCATGTTTAAGAGCCATTTAAGCAGAGATTTAATTAATTTTGGTCGTGTTGGCCTGGTGTGAAACTGCACCACGTGGCAGGGCATTAAACGGGCTTTAATTCAGCCCATAGATGCAGTATTTTGTGGAGGGTGTAACCCTGTGTAAAGTGTAGAAATAGCTTCACAAAATGTGCAATTTGCAGTGACACTTTTCTGCTTACCGCTGCGCATCAAAACAATTTCGGAGCCAAGACAAACTTGCTGCGAACTTGGCAGGAAAATAAACTTTGGGGTTTCGCTATTTTAAGCTGATTCGGCGAGGAAAGTTTTGCCTAACCCTTTTGTTGAAAACATGTTTGCTTGGGTATTGGCTTACCAATTGATTAGTGAATATTTACGTTATCTTGTGGCTAGAGCTGTACATATGCCAGACGGGGGTGTGTTCACGAGTTTCGCCCCTTTTTTTGCGTATTACGTATACGCAGCATGGTGTTTGCCTTACTAAGTGCTGCCTACTTAACAGCATCGACCTCGGAAGTGTCACTTTCCATTCGAGTTGGCCCCCAAATAGTGCTATAATTTATGCTAAGCATGGCATGTTGCTGGCAGGAGCGAAAAGAGAACTGGATAATTGATATTTTTGCACTACCCGGAAAACTGCAGCCACAAGAACGGAAAACATTCGCTTATTTAACGAGCACTTTATTTTCTGCCGAGAGAGAGAAACGATTTAATATTGGCGCACCTCCACGCTGAAAATCCCATTGAAGATTTATAAGTTGGGTCCTAGTTGCCCAGGGCGGCAAGTCCCCTTTTTTGTGGCCTCAGAAATCTGGATCCGGCGGAGCAGCAACGAATCCGCCTCAATGATTTATGCAAATTCAATAATAACAGAATGCGGCGTGTGAGTGAAATGTGTGCTACAAAGTCAAATGGGCGGCTCCTCTCACCCCTTTCCCTCTGCCCGCTTACTTTGTCTACACACATACTGAACCCAGCCCCATGGGAATTTGCGTCTAGGTATTTTATTTTAATTTCGTAACTAGACGGAGGAAACTTTGCGATATTTGCCCCGGGGACAAGTGCTGTTTTGCAATCATTTGCTTTTATCAAGGAGGAGAATCCTCCTCCTCCTCCTCCGGGGTGTGAGAAAGTGAGAAATTTGCATGAAAAATTCCTGGTGGGCGGGGGTTTTAATCCGAAGCAGCAGCCTCTGTCCCCGAACATGTTTTGTAAGAGCTTATAAGGACTTGTCAATGTCCGGAATGTCTTGTACAAGCTGCTTCTCCAGAGGAGAATATCCATTGAAATGGCTCACCTTTGCCTTTGTCCGGGTTTAATGTTTCAAACGTTTTTGGATTTCTTTTCACAAATTTTCCCCCTCTTTGTGGAGATTTTAAACTATTTATGCCTTTCAGATATCGAGCATTAGATTTTTCCAATTTATTCACATTTGTTTTCACTAGGCTAGTTTGTGGGAAACGAAATACACCCGATATATATATTTAAAACACTCAGTCGTGCAGGAAAATTCAATTTTGGCAGTCGACGGCTTCAGAATCAAAAAAATATATCACAAAACATATATCGCGCGAAATGTATTGCCATTAAACGTGAATTTCACGACCGCTTCTACGCGCGCGTCGCCGGGATTGGACTGAAATTGGCGGTTGCTTTGGTAAACTGTTCACTTTGTTATTTTTTGCTCTTCATTATTGGCCAAACTATGGGAAAGCTCGGCGACGGCGTTTCTGCGGAGCGTTTCACCAATGCAGCACGCACACAGCGCCGCCAAAACTCACCAATGCCCGATGTTGTGTGATAAGAACCTCTGGCGATAACAGCCGGACCGTAACAGGTCTGTTAGGTCAGCGGGGCCTGTTATCCGGTGACGGTGTCAATTGGCCAGCGGCCTGGAAGTAACCGCCAAGAAACGCCCACAAACAACGCGTTAACAGCGCCTCTTAGGCGAGAAAGTGAGATAAGTTTAAAAAAGGGAAGAGACAGCAGTACGGGCCAAAACGGTCTTAAGTACTATATATCTTTATAATTTAGTCAAGTATTATATGTCGAAATATTAACCAAAACTGGAATTTAATTTAAGTTTCGCTGTATTCAGGACGGCTACATCGTTTTTTATACTCTTGCAGAGTATCATTATTTTAGTCAGAAGAATTTTAGTCTCTTCATTGAAGGAGACATTTCCGACCCTATAAAATATATAAATTATTGATCAGCATCAACAGCCGAAATGATTTATATAATTCCTGTTAGTTTTCCTATTCATTTGATCAAATTGAATTAAATTATAATTATCTAATTGTAAGCTGTAAGGGTATACAAACTTCGGCGTGTCGAAGTTAGTTTCCTTCCTTTTTTTAATTTTTATTTTTCATCAATTAGATTTATAAGAATAAGCTCGACTTCTGGCAGATCTACAATACTTACTGACTTAAGGAAATTCAAAACTACTTACCCATAAAGCGAGCAGAGTGCTGAATAAAATGCAGAACACCTCAACATCTACCAAGCAACAATTGGTCTCTAAAATTATATGGGTCGCAACTAACTATAATATCTAGAATTTCAATGAATTAATTCCTTACGTCATAACTACCTATTAATACCATACAAAATTAGAAGAGATGTTTTATCAAGCAAACAAATCAATTTTAAGCTGAGTCTCTTGCTTTAAGGTATTCAATTTAGCTTCTTGCGTTTAACTTAAACTCGTAAAGCAATTTTTAGAACAATCAGTTCAGTCTTTTTCCCACTTTTTCATAATTTTCTAACACTTTGCGACGTCCTTAATGCGCTTTTTCACTTGGACATCCATGAACACATGGTGGCGTATACGCAATGTCATCATCCGCGTATTGCTCATACGCCCCATATTGTTTGCCAGGCCACGCATCTCGGCTAAAAACAGCAGCAGCTGCTTTTCCAGCATTTTCCGCCGTTTTTCCCCTTTTGTGCTCTTAAGTGTGGAAAAATTAATAGCATTTTCAGGGTGGCAGCAAGCCGCTGAGCGATGTTTGCCATTGTTTGCCCAACTTTCAGCGTGAGTTGTGGCTGGGAAAAATCAGGCAGAGCGGAAATGGTTTTCGAGTGAGCTTAAATGCTTTTCCCGTTGTCCTATTTATGAACGAGTGAGCAATTATTGTAATTATAATTTTATGTGGATTTGCAGAAACAAAAAGTGGCGAGCCGCAAAAAAATGCACACAATTCGAATCAGAAAAGTGAAGTTGATACAAAGGGATTATAAGACGTGGTTAAACGGCAATGCAAGGATTATAATGAAACCCAAAATTTTTTGAAACTATGCTGCATAGTTGAATAAACTATTCCTTGAAACAAATGTACATGGAATAAAAATCATTCAATGGTAACTGTGCTATAATAAAATTTAAAACAAAGATGGATTCACAGTCTGTTTGTATAAGCTATAAACAAATCAAAAATAAAATAGAATTGTTTCTCTCTTGGTGATTTCTTTTATTCCTTTTGTTATCAAGTGCTTAAGGCTGACAATGGGTTAAAGCTTTACAGAGCAATGCAAGTGCGGGTGTGGGCGTGTGTTGTGTGGTGTGTGAATAGCACTACGTAGACATACGTTTCGGGTGTTTGTTTTTAGAGTTTTGGTTTTGGACATTCGCATTCATTATTACAAAACGAGAATAGCTAACATTTATCAATTACTTAGAACTACATAAGCTGTGCATGTGTTGCATGTGCCACCGCCGGCATCAGTAGCATCCGCTGTAGGTGCCTCCTCTACTTGGCATTGCCGTCGTCGTCGATCGCCTTGAAGATGATGCCGTAGACGTGGTCCACCAGCTTGGCCCACGTGGCCGCTTGGCTTTCGTCCAGACTGCAGGCCGCGGTTAAGACATCCAGGATCACGCCTTTCAGTTGCTGTAGAGATAAGAGAAAAGCATTAAGTTAGTGTTTTGTTAATTCATTTTAAGCTACGACTTACATTGTACGACTCCTTGGTAATGGTGCGCGGTATGTGATTGACCGCAACCTTGGTCCAGATCTCGTCCAGTTTCTCCAGATCGCCATCCTGCCCAAGAACCTGGATGGACTCATCAAACACTCGGATGATCCTGCCAGCATGCGCCCTAAAGCGCGCATTTCCCTATTGGAAATTGATTAAATATTCAAAAGAAGTCTCCAAACTGGCTTCAAAAGAAGTTGTAATTGTACTCACGGGCAGCTCCTCCAGGGGAACATCGCGGAAGGGAAATTTCTCCAAGTTGGACGGATAGAGGTTGAAGAACTGCGTCAGTATCGCCGCCCCAGAATCTGTGGGTGTTGCCACGGGGATCTCCCAGGTCTTTTTGATCAATTGCACCTCATCGCTGTTCATGGTTGCTCTCAGTTTTCCTCAGATTTCACTCTTTAACTCTCTCTTAATGTTCGGTGCGGCTTTCAAGCTGCAAGTGTAGAGGAAAAAAAGGGAAAATAGAATTAAGTCAATTTCGGTCGTCCTCTCTTTTGCTCTCAGATTGTAATTGAAATTGACAGTTTTACAATGTTGCTGCGCGGGCAGAAACGAAATCAAAACAACAGAGTACAACAGTGGCTTATATAAATGTGCGCACAGCACGTGCTAAAAGTCAATGCCTTCGCCATCGAGCGGGCAAACAGCAAAAATAACATCTTCATCATGAACATCATCATCATCGTTATATCCAAACGCAAATTAACGTCTGTCATTTAAGCCGAGGCAAAAGCCCAATACACCGCATGCCCCAAACCCCAATTACTCATACAATTTTAAACATCAATCATGTTCCGGCGATGGCAGCGTGATTTGCGATTAATATTAAAGGCTTTAGTATATATTTTAAAAGGGATTATACAGAACAAAATAAACTTAAATATATATAAAAATTAGTTCTAGTGTGATAAGGAAACAGAATCATGTTAAAATAACTTAAGAAGTCCATATAATAAAGTTTGATTAAAATTATAATTATAGATTTCCACTGAGCTAATTTTTTTGAATATTCAATTTATAACATTCAATTCAATTTCAATTTAATATTTAATTAGCAATTATTTATATTTTTATATAATATTAAGGAGGCAAAGCTTATGCCATGACCATCTCTAGTCACCTCTCAGCCAGCATGGTCTGCTCTCGAGTTCATTAGCTGACCCATCCTCCCCGGGCCCCAGACTGCCCATCCCCCGATTCCCTACGGCTGCTGTTTGCTGGCAAAAATTATCAGGCCTCCGTCTCTGCTCACCGGGAGAAGTGCAGAGGCTGGGAAAGGCATTGAGAATGACAGAGTGCGGGAGAATTCTCTGTGCGAAAAGCGGAAATGTAAACAGAGCGCACAGAAATGTGCCAAAAATCATGATATTGTAGAAAATTCAAATGCAAAATAACGCCGCCACCAATGAAACCAAAAATACATGTGGGAAGAGAAACAAATTAAACGCACATCAATCCAAAAATGGAAAATAAATAAATATTTATGACAATACCAGAGGAATGCCACAACAAAGTTCAACAACAATAAACTCAAATTGCCAATCCAAAAGTGGAAAATAAATATTTATGAGAGCACAGGAAAATGCCCATTTAGCCAACGGAATTTGATGAATAATAAATAAAGTGGAATTTTTGCATTTAGCTTTTCTGTCTTAAGTTTCCCTCTTCCCTCCAATGACAGCAGAAGCATTTCCGAGGGGGGAAAGCAAAGACTGCAAAGCCAGGCCAAAGAAAAGTATTCTCTGCAAATATAATAAAAAGAAGCAAACTCAAAAGCTTATTAAAAATTTACAAACTGACAAACAGAGAGACAGTCGGTCGGTACACAAACAATGGGGAAGGGGGAAGGGGGAATGGGGAGGGGTCGGGTAATAAACAGGCAGATATTCCAGGAAAATGGACTCAAGTGCAGCCGCAGCAGGTGGCCGCCATGTTATTGTTGCCATTCGTTGCGGTAAAAACGAGCTTGTGAGGTGGGCTGCGGGCGGTGCAGGCAGAGATCCCACTATGAGCACTATAAAAAATGTGCCATCTCTCCGGTAACCTTGTCTACAAGACCCCTCTCTTGCTCTCGGGGAGCCAGCAGCACTGCCATGCCGGCACCATGTGAACTTGTTCCGTGGCCGGGACGGGCTTGCCTGTGTGTGAGTCCTGTAATATCCTTCGTGCCCAAATGGCCTGTGGCTTTTGCGGTTTGAAGTCTCGGTCTGTAAGTGTATAAGTGCTGTGTGTCTCTGTTTGTGTGTGTGCCTGCTGCAGTCAAGAGTGAAAAAAGGCAGCCACAAATCAAGCGTTGCCTTGTATCTGTGCACTGGCAGAAAACTTGACACTGAGTTAAAACGGATATGGTAATCTTACTATAAATAACATATGTAGTATGTATATAAAATTTAACTTTTTAAAGAATAATTTAGCTTCTTAAAACAATAAATGTTTCTGTTTCAAGGATACATTTATGTAGCATTTTATATATCAACCTTTTTTCCCTCTGCCCGACTCGTGAGTGTGTTGCCAGTAAGGACATTGAGCGCTTAATTAAATTAAGGCAAACTTGATGGACAGCTACTAGACAGCCAGCCGAAAGGGGCGTGGGGCGGTGGATGGCCCGGTAGGCAGTTGGTGGGAGGGACAAGTGTGAACGGTGCGCCGGAAGGCAGTCAGGCAGGCAGGTCAGGTGTTGCCAAAGTGCCTTGTACAGGACAGCTTCTGTGTCTGTGTGGAGGGTTGTACCTGTATATTTGTTTTGTGATGCTGCCACTCAAGTGTCGCCATGGATTCGGTTGCAATTTCCGACCCTCACGCTTTTCCCCGCGATCTGTCTATTTATTTTATGGAACTCAAAAACAACATTCTGTCGGTTGCCAAGTGCTGCGAGCTCTCGAAATATGAGCGTGGCTATAACCACTTGAAAAACAGTGTTCGATGACTGAAAAGTTCATGGCGGCGTAACGAATTCAATATAGAGGGCTTTGAAATCTGATTTTTCTTAGGTTAACGTATATTTTTATGGAGGAAATCAAACTTGAGTTAGAAAAATATAAAGGTATTTTACTATAGAAATGTTGTTGCACTCAAATACTGTAACTCGCTCAATTTAAGACCCTTAAAACCATTTTTAAGATAAATTCATCATATCTTAACTCAATTTAAGTGAAAATTCCTTTAGAATCAACGTGTGTTTAAGCAATAAAGAACTCTTTTAAGGTCCCTTCAATATAATATAATACATTTTATAATTTAGTTTAAACCTTCAATGATAATTTCTTTAAGGAAACCCACTAGCTTAAAATTTAAAAAATCTTCCTTTTAAATAAATTCATTTAATTTAAGGACGATTTAAGACCCAAAATAAAGTCACTCTCAATAACAAATGGTACACCTCATTGTCCTTTAAATTGTCTTTAAAGCCGGATTCCCACAGTCACACAGTCAAATATACACACGGATGCACATTCATGGTGCTCATCACAGGACATTAAGGATAATGACTGCCACAACAACAACAACGAATGGTAATCACAAAAAACAACAATAACAATCTGCTTCTGCTGCTGCTCGCCAGAGGCGACACTTGTTTGCAAGGACACCACAGAAATCCATAAATTCAAAGTCCGCTACTATGCGCCTTTTTTATGGTTTACACAGCGGATATCGTCTGTGGACAGTTGAAAATTTAAATATATAAACATATATGTATGTATGTACGTGTGGTTGGTTGGGAAAGGGGAACGCACGGAAAGAGCGTTTATCAGCTGTTGCCTGTTGAGCGCGGCAGATGCGGAAGATAGATAAACGCAACGCGTATTTACAGTTCGTTTGCGTTTGCCTTTGCCTTTCCCGTGTGCTTTTATTCACCCAATTCTTTCATAATTCCGATAGCGTTCCACTATCGTTTAATTGGTGCTCGCACTCTCGTTGTTCTTTATATTTATGTATTATTTCCTGGTCCCGATTTTGCTGATTTTTTGTTTACTATTTTTCTCTCCACATATATGGGTTTTTGTGTCAAACACCGAATAATGAAGTCGTGGACTTAATATCCGCACTTTTGAAAAAATTTAATTAGGCAATTATTTTAAACGGCTGTTGTATTTGTTTACTATTTTTTATTTTTTTTATATTTTGCAGGCGAACTTGATTTCTGCGCCCGGAGACCGACGACCAAAAAACGGGACTGAAAGCACACGTTGCGTTTACACTCGGTCGGTCTTTCGGTCTCAGAATTAGAGTTCAGCGCTCTCGCAATATAAAAGCTTAAATTTTTACTCGGTTTTTCATTTTCGGAGCGCATTCTGTTAACTTTTTAACTGTTCAGAATGTATAAGTAATAGGGGGCGCTGCATTGTCCCGCCAAGGAACAAAAAACCAGGATTAAGAGCTGTGATTGCAAGCTTACTTTATTAACAAAAAAAAAACAATTTATATTGACTGTAAAAAGTTCTTAAAATTAAAAATTAAAATGAATAGGAATAAAGATAAATTCACGGATTTAATCGGATGATTTTTTTTTTAACCATAATTCGATCTTATCATAAATAACGCCCCCTGTTGCTCATATATCTTTACTCCCCAAAGACCTTCTGTTAATTAACAGTTGCGAGCGAAATTCTGTTAGAATGAGTGCTTTCTACTACAAACTTGAGTGATGTCAAAAAATTGGCTTTCGGCCGGAGCCAAAGAGCGAATAACGTTCTCCTAGCCGGCAAAGATACAGGGAGAGCAGGAGCGCTTTTGAGTGCCCGCCAAAACCGCATTGAGCAAAAGCTGCCAGAAAACGATAGATAGAGTGAGCCCCTACAGAGGCGTAGTCTTGGGGGTAGCCACCTGTCCTCTTAATTGAAATTCCGTTCAGGCAAAGCACACACCTGTGCATGCTGCACCTATTAGGCATATCCATCTAATAACAAGTGCCAAATCTGGTTCCACCTGGAAGGCAAGCAGGCCCAAAATCGACGGGGCCCAAATGCCACCTGTAGACCTTCCAAAGTTATAAAATAAAGAGTAAACTAACGCAGGCTTTGCCAAAGTTCTCTCTCAGAATCTGGAGCTTAAAGTGGCGGAAAGCTTACGTAACTGTTTTAGTAGGCGCTTTATTTAAAATAAAATAAAACTAACAAAAAACGTCTCTAAAAAGTTGCAAACCTGCCAAAAGTGGTAATTTAATTAGGAATTTTTTACCAGAAATTCTCTGATTTTAAATAACATTTATTATTATTTATTTCTTTGCAAAATTCAATATTTCTGTAACATTTACCTTGACATTTTAGACCTGTTCGACTCCATGCAATTACTAATTTCAAATTAGACATCCATTTAAGACACTTATTTTCACTGGTTTCAGTCTTAAGTGAATTTTAAAATGTAGATATAGGTTTGTTCCTTGCCTTTGACAAGATCTTTCCAATGACTAGAATTCTATATTGTATTTTAAAACTAATTCGAATTGTATTTCATTTAAAAAAATATATAATTCAATCACCTAAATAAAAATAAAATGAAATATTTGTACCAAATATAACTAAAAACTCAAAAAAAAATGTTTAATTGTACATTTAAAATATAAATTTCTGAAATTGACAGTAATCTTTAACGCTAGCAATTTGTTATATATTTATTTGTGATTGTAATACATTAATAACACTATTATCAGGGAAAGCGATTAAGGCCGTGCAAACACTCTCTCAATTCGAGATAAACAAGTACGCATTACCTTATCAATTGTATAATCGATGTGCTCTACTATTTTTACACCTTTTGCAATTCACTATCACTAACTGACTAACAGACCCCACCATATGATACCCAATAAGACCCGGGAAGCATAGCAAACAAACAAACAAAGCCGATTCAAATATCACACCACACAATGCCACAGTAATTGTTTATTGTACACTCATTCGGACTGACAATTGGGGAGTGTAATCAGCCCAATTAAAAATATTTGCATCTAGGGATACGATAGAACACTAGATTCCAATTGACACTCACGGGTTCGTTCTGATTAAGAGGCCGACCAACTGCACACGACGCCGTTAAAATTCAAACTGAATAGAATTCCTGACCCGCGGGGGCCTTATAAATGATTCCCGAACGGCGGCGACACAACGCAGCCGCCACCAAGCGACGCCTTTGTGTACAAACAGTTCCCGAGCTGGTAATCTTCGGTTACTATCTATGAAGACGAAACCGAGGCACCGCGATAGGGGGGGCTCTTGGGGTCGGCTTGGGTGAAAGTATACATAGACATGGTCTGGCTATTTCCCCGGACGGGGAGTATATTGCGTGAGAATGTTTTGGGGGATATTTTAAAACATAATTAATGCACCACCAATCAATGGGACGAACACGCGCTCAGAGCCCTGAGGCTGATCGCAGCTTTTTTGGTGGAACGAAAGAGGAACAGGTTCGAGTTGTACTCCGAGATAGATCTGTCATAAAGAAGGGTCCAGCTGAACTCTAAATGTTGTTTACATATATATTTTCTTCTGGCATACTAAAAGGAGCTATAAATTAAAGAAAAAAATATTAATATTCTTATCTGTGCAGCTTAAATATTATTTGTTGGAAAACTGATTTGATTCATGCATCATCTTCCTCTATAATTTCGTGATTACTTCTAAAAATTCTAGAAGAAAACTCAAGATTAGTTTCATAATTTTTGTTGATCAAATTAAAAATAAATGGAAATTTTAAATTATTTCTAGATTAACTTTTATGTTTAGCTTTCTCTACGTTTTTGATCAGATTTGCGATTAATGGCACTCTAAAGGAAATCTCTAATAAAAGTACACAGTATATTCAAGTGAAAATCAAACAATTAGCAAATAAAAGCAAACAATAATCACAGCTTAGGAAAAACAAACAATACGAAAGGTAAATTTGCAGTCTCACACAAGCTAATTTATCCTATATTCCAACCAAACTTATTTGTTCTAACAACATAGATGATTTCCGCTACAGGGAGCTTCGAATGCTAATTAAAATGTAGTCAGAACTATTAAATAATTTTGAAACAGGCGACAATTTGCGACCTTTATCAATTATTATATTTTCGTGTCAAGTCATTTGTTTGTCTTTTATTTGAGGCTACTTTAACGATAATTAAAGTTTTGCATGTTGCAGCCACAAAACGTAATGTCATTGAATGATAAATGTTTGTTTCTTACTTCTACAATAATGATATACTTATAATATATACTTCATTGAATTGGCAGTTGAGAAGCCTGCAACTTAGCATGAAATTTATATAAAAATTAGCTTGCCCATACAAATAAATTCATTGACAAATCTAGCTTTCACACTTATTCTTTAATTGTTCAATTATGCAACATTTTGTATAAAAATGTTTATGTTTATAGTGTTTCTTGTCACGTCACAGCTTCCTGTTGGTTGCTTTTTGTACGACGGACTATTGTTTAGACCCCATTTGGGCGTAATTATATTGCTGTCGAGACGGCAATACAAATGACGCGATATTTGGTCAAGCAAACAAATTGTTAATTGCGTGATTAAATTATTTGTCATAGAGTTCCCAACTGACCTAACATATTCTAGTCACGTTGGGGTGAATTATTAATTAGTTTCAATGGAATTATTTGAAGGGCCAAATCACCTAGCTTGCCACCTGCCTCATGTACATAGTTCTAGGGCTGATTTGCTGATAAAACCAATCCTGCATCTTATGCCCTTAAGATGTTATGAAATATTTGCATTGCGTAAGCCGATAATTATCGATATTTTATATGATAATTTTTTTTGCCAAAACAGAGTCTAAAATATCATCATTATGCCAAGAAAAACATTACATTTAACTTGAAAATATTTTCTTGGTAAGTTCTGTAAGGTTCATAAATCTGCATACTAATTTTTAATTTTAATTTTAATGTCCCGGCTGTTGATTTAGTTTATGGAGATCGAAAATTTCTCCTTCATTGCGCCGGAAACTTCTGATTTTAAATATATTATGATGATAAACTATTACAATGTATTTCACAGATTGAAAAAAAAACAAGAAACTAATTTCCTTTAAGTGTGAAAAATAAGTTCGTTAAAGTTTCAACTACAATATATTTTTTACACGAATCCGCAAAATATAATATAATAACAAGAACGGAAGATAAATTCAGCACGCCGAAGTTTGTATACCCTTGCTGCATACAATTGGATAATTATAATTTAATCCAATTTGATCAAATAAAAAGAAAAATATTAAATGTCTATATCACTGAGCAGATACAAATATGTTGAAAACCATTTTATAAAACAATTTTTGTGCAAATTAAAGCTTCTGACTTAGTTTTTATAGGGCAAATAAAACAGCATTCTGAATTTCATTTTATTTAAAATTAAATTTTTTTTCCAAATTTTGTTGCACAATTTTAACAATTAAACAATTTTGAAAATATTTTAAATTTTTGTATTCAACCAGACATGACTAGAGCGATTCGGCTGTTAATGCTGATCAAGAATATATGTATATATGATGTATAGGGTATAATAATGAAGTCATGCATACATACATGCATACACAAGTCCAAAACTTAAGCTCCCCCATTTTCTCTTTAGCTCTTTAACTCTATTTAACGTGAAATTGGGCTATATACCGAGAGCCATATGTTATAATATTTAATTTTATTTGTTGAAACTCCGGCCTCAGCAAATATGCAAACAAAACACATGCGGCCAGTGAGTCCGCTCCTGGACAGCAAAAACAACAACCTGCTGGCGGAGCAAACGGCGAAAACAAACTGTAGATGATCCCCAAGAGAGCGGAAATGGCCGAGTTTTATCCACATTTTAGGGGCCCTCTCTTAGGCTCTCAACGGGAACGGCAACGGCTGATCCAAGTGGGAGCAGTCCATTCAGTGGGCACTTGGCCGCGGACGCGTTCGGAATAAGCAGTTTTAAAGCGATCGGCAGCGGAGAGGAGAGCGTCTGGAGGTTCGGACCAAGATAAACAACCAAAACAAATGTTTGCCCAATTGCCATTAGATAATTAGATTACTCCGCCATGGACGCAGTGCAGCAGCAAACAGCAAACAACAACAGCAGCAACATCGACAGCGACAAATGCCAGAAGCTGAAGAGATTCGTGATCGTCGGCCTGCTGATCACCATTGGCATCTTGAGTTGGCACTTCTACGGTGAGCACTTTCTCTCTCTTACCAAAGAGAACGGGTAGCCGAATGTCTTCTCGTATTTTCTCTTAGAGTACTTCCACAGCAAGCCGTTGCCCAGAACGCCCGACGATGTCTTGACCCTCTCCAAGAATCTCTACGCGGAAGAGACTGAGGTCAGTCCGTATCTCTACAAGGTGAATCTCCAGGGTAAGACCACATCCGGCGCCCACGATGACCGGGCCCCCAGAAAGTATGTATATAGTGTACCAGGTTGAGGATATATATTTCTAGTTTTATTAATAAATTTATTTCAGTCTCTTTGAGTTACACCAAGATCTGCTGGCCAGAGATGCCAACTCCACGACAGCCCTTCTCATGCGCCTCTTCGACAACTACGAGCTGGACGTGGCTGTGGCTGATGTCTCTACGCCGGAGCACCTTCAAGAGCAGCATGACTTCCTCAGGACTGTAATGAATACCCGCATTATGAAGCTGACCATGCGCTATTTGGTGAACAAGGGTAAGTGGGCTCCAGTTGGGATTGAACCATGAAGTCGTAACCTTGTTTGTCTTCCCCTCCAGACATTGTGAGCACCGAATACGACGATCAGCTGCGCCTTCTGCAGGACCTCTGGTTCACACCCTACTCCCGGGGTCGCGGCATCGTGGGCAGCTCCAGCTTCGAGCACGTTTTTATGGCAGAACTTCGAGATCAGAAGGTCCTAGGGCTGCACAACTGGCTGTACTTTGCCGACCAGGAGCAGCGAGGCAATGTGGACTACAAGGGCTGGTTGAGCCACCAGGAAATGGGAAAGGTGAGCTCCGGGTGGTTTAAGAAAAACCAAACTAATTCCTTTTAACTAAAATCCCTGCCAGAAAAACCAAATGCTCCTCAGCCTCCGGCACACCTTCCACAACATTCGGAAGCCAGTAAACGGCTTCTTTGTGGGCACCTCGCCGGAGCTGGAGTTGAGCCTGTACACCGCCTGCTTTTTGACCACGGCGGAGGAGGAGCCCTGTCACATTCAGCTGGGACGAGCCCACGCCACTATAGTCTCGCACGGATGGAACTGGAATGGGATGCGCCTGATAGCCACCGCTTATCCCGACGGCTCCTAAATCATCCTCACTCCTCACTCCCCAAACCCAATAAAACTAATTACATTCAACGGAAACGCAAGGCCCAAAACGCAAAGCTCCAAAGTCAAAGTCAAGTTCATTTTATTTCGGCACTTTATGAGTAGACCTGGCCTGGCTGTCGCTGGCAATTGACGAGCCCGTCAGTCAGGACATGAAGAATGTCCGCCAGGATGTCCTTGCCGCCCATCGTTTGAGTTGTTTTGACAGCGTTGCGTGGCCCTACATCATGGAGTTGTTTATTAGTTCCAACATTAATAGTTATTACTGGCGGAAATTAAGCAAGTGGAAAAGTCAATTATTGCGAAAGTGTTTGCCAAGTTTCAGTGACTGTGACGTTCGAGTATTATACAATCACAAGGGATACTGTCCTTCAATTATTTATTCTATACTCAGTTTGATGAGTGAATTCTTATCTATTCTTTGACTTTTTGGGACATTTCATCATCAAAATCCATATAAACTTAATTTCTTTGTATTCAATAATAGATAGGTAAATAAATATTCTTTATAAATAAAACCAGTTATGCCCCTTTTAAGGATTCACAAATCCCTTTACAGATTTCAGTACCTACATAAAAAACTATTTTTGATTTCGAATTTATTTATTAGTTAAAAAACATGAATGTCCTTTATCGGTTTATACTGGAACACATGAGTAGAAGTACGTATGTTGACTGAAGAAACTGTTTGCTGGAGAACTTGGTGCTGACCCCTATCCGTGGGCATCTAAATGGCGCTCGATGATGACCGTTTCGTTGACCGCTTCCTCCTGCTGGACCACGGCCGGGGCACTCGACCTCCGTGCCGTTATGATGGTGGTGTGGGCCGGGGACAGGCTCTCCTCGGAGCCTTCGTCGGGCAGGACCAGATAGGTCTCGCTGAGATCGGCCAGCTCTGAGCAGGTCTCATCGTTGGAGGAGCGCATTAGGCTGGGACTACTGATCGAGCACTCCAGAGGCAGGAGGTCCTCGCAATCGGGACTCCAGCTACTTCTTGCCGGCGGCTGTCGGGGCAGACTGTTGTGGCAGAGTGGATTTTCCGCCGGCGACCGCTCCAGCAGCAGCTGCTGACCCCACAGCTCCACTGCCCGGGCGCGGTTGTGGTCGGCTCGCTCCGGCAGATGATGGTGGTGGTCCTGCTGCTGTTGCTGCTCCGGACCCGGATCCTGTTCCTGCTCCTCCTGCTGATCCAGCTGCTGTGCCTGGCGGGGACGTGATGCCCGCTGTCGCCGCTGCGAGCGGCGGTGGCGATCTGTTGTAGTCCGTGGCCACTCGCTGGGGAGCAACTGGCGCCTGGTACTGCTGCGGCTGGGACTGAGGCTGAACGGCAGCGGTGGTTGCCTGCGAGGCATCATACTGGTATCCGGACTGCCCGTAGTCAGCTGCTCCGTAGTCGTAGGCTCCGCCGGCATCGCCATAGTCGTACTGCTGGCCCTCGTATTGCTGCTGGGCATAGGCATTGGGATCGTAGGCCCCGGCCTCGTACTGCTGCTGGTCATAGGCACTGTAGTCGGTGTTGTAGGCGGCCAAGTTAGCGCTGCCGGCGTTGGCGATGCTACTCTCGGCCAGAGCTGGTGCCGGCTGCTGCTCCGCCTGTTGCTGCTCGGCCTGCTCGGCTCGTTCCCGTTCCCGCTCCCGTTCGCGCTCCCTTTCCCGCTTCTCCCGCTGCTCACGTAGTTGCTGCAGCTCCCGGTCGCGCTCCTCCCGTTCCCGTTCCCGTTGCCGTTCCTGCTCCTGCTGCTGCTGCTGTTGCTGTTGCTGCTTCTCGCCCAGGCCAAGGTTGTCCTTGAGATTCTCGTCATCGTTATCGTGGAGTCCATAGTCGGAGAGCAGGCCCTTGCCGTTGCTGAGGCTGCTCTTGCGGCCTGTTGCCGCTGCAGCTGCAGCAGCTGCTCCCGCAGCAATGCTGGCTGCAGCTGTTGCTGCTGCCGAAGCACCGGCTCCGGCGCCAACACCAGCTCCTTCTCCGGATCCTGTTCCGCCGCCGGATCCCGCTCCTGATCCCGATCCAACCGTGTAGTCGTCGTCGGCGCTGTTGTGTGGTTGTGGGGTGCTTTGTATGGGTTCGATTGTGGTGCCATATGTCGCTGCCTGGTAGTCGTAAGCGGCTGTGTGAGTACAAGAATTTTGGTTAGAGTGGCGCCAATCACATGCTAAAGGTGTGGGAGTGTATAGTGTCTATGAATCTAGATCTGACTCGGTATCGGTATGGGGTTCGCGATCTGGTCATTTTCGGGCTCATCCGCCGCATCCTCGACTTGGGCTTCCGGCTCTGATGGAGTGATGAAATCGGGTTAGGTTTTGTACCCTTGCAGGTGTCTGTGTGGGCGGTGCTTGTACTTGTCATGTCGACACCGAAAAAAATAGAGGTTCTAAGAGGTTCAAGGATTTAAATCTGGATACCCTAAAATACTGGGATCCAGCTCAGCACTTTATTTTGGAAACCCTGATTTAAATCCTAGCATTTTTTTCGATGTCCTGACTCTGGGTTCCAACTTTACCTTTTCCGGGAACTAAGCTAGTATAATCATGTGGTGAGGTATCTAATTTACTCATATGCTCCTCATTACTCAACATTCGATTGGACAGATACTCTAGATTCGACTGTAAAGCGGATATTTCCTCTCTTTGAAGTGACAGAGATAGGGGAGTTGGAGACAGATTAAGGGAGAGAGAGAGAAAGAAAAAGATAGGGAGAAAAACAGAAGGAAGAGAGAAAGAGGGAAACACTCGTATTAGTCAATTACTGGATCGGATTCTTACCGTCGGTGTGTCTAGGTGGTGCCTATCCTCGGAGCTAGGCTCCGGGGATCCCTGGTGCACTGGCAACTGTGACTTGTACTTGGCCCAGATCTGTCTGAGACGCGACATCAGCTGCTCGTTTGTGGCACGCAGCTGCTGCTTCTCCTGGCTGGGAGTTCAACAAAAACAGGGAAAGTAAATAAATAAATATTATTCAAGCTTAAAAAATGATAAATAAAGCTAATTTAAATTAGATTATAAGATGATAATGTTTTTCATGTTATAAACCTAAGAAGAGGCGATCCTTCGCAAACATTTTTAACCAGGAATGCCTGATGTTCCTAACCTAAATTATTAAACAACATAAAAACACAAAAAGAAGAAATGTAATTATATATATTAAGCAATAGTTTTTAAAACCTTTTCAATTTAAAAATAAAACTCTCTCTTATAGATATAAATGTATGTGAAATTAAAATGATTATAAGGTAAACTAATATTTTCCATCTCCCTTTTTGGGTATCAGCTAGATTTTCTCCGAAAAAGAAAAGCTTATCCTATGTGCTGGTGAAAAGTCTTGCAATTTGTTTTCATAAATAATCTTAAGCAAAGCCCAGAATATGTATCATATACCTTAAACTTAAGACTATTTAGTGGACTAGAAAAAACACTATCAAAGCTTCGTGGCCTGCTCCTCCGCATCCTCCTCGTCCTCCTGTTGCTCTCGCTCCCGATCGTTCTCCAGCTCCGCCAGCTGCTCATCGATGTGAGCCAACAACTCCGGCGAGGTTGTGTCCTTGACGAACGTCTCGTTCAGGGCCTGGGCCACCGCGTCCACCTCCTTCACGAAAGTCTCGTTTAAAGCGCGCGTGACCTTTGGCTTGGGCTGCTTGGGCACCAGGCGTACATTGACATCCACTTTGACCGGAGGTCGCGGCTTCTTGTGGCAGCCGTATCCATCCCGCTGGAGCAGCTGCTCAAAGTACAGCTTGGGCTTGATGCTGGCACTCAGGGCATTGCTGCCGGGTCCTCTACAGCCCGATGGTGCCTCTGCCGAGGTGGCTCCCGCCATGCTGCCAGCGTCCACCGTCAAGTGCTGGGCTTGACACGTGGCCTGGCAGGCGGTGGCACTGCTGAGAGTCTGATTCAAAACTAGATGCTGTTGCAGCCAAGGCAACGGCTCCGTTTTGCACGGATGGCAGCAGGTTCCCGGATGCAGTTGCTCCTGTGACTGCTGGGACTCGGTTTTGGAGGTGCGCTGGTGGTGTTTCTGTGGCGAGTGCTGCGTGTGGTGCGTGTCTGGGGTGAACTCGTGCCCGTGACAATGCATGCTCTGGCTGTGAGTGGTTTGTGTACGCGATTTGCTGGCTGCCGCTGTTGCTGATGTTGCTGCTGCGGATTGCCTGCTGCTGCTGTTGCGACTGCGGCAACATGCAGCACTCGCTTCGCTGTGGCTGCCACTGCTGCGTCTGCGTGGCTCAAGCTCGTGTCTGTGCCGCATAAAACTGGGGCAAAAGCATTTGGGCTTCGATGTTGCCGCTGTCGCTGGTGTTGCTGATGTTGCTGATGTTGTTGATGATGCTGCTAGTGTCTCCGCTCTGCCCTTGGGCTTCTTGTAGCTGGAGAGCTTCGGCAGCGGCGGCATCTTGGCCAGCTCCTTGGCCAGGCGCTCGTTGCTCCTGATTATGTTCTGCAGGATCTCGTCGCCATCGACGGCGGCAGCAGCAACATCGCCGGCAGCTGGCCTAATGAACTCGGGTATTTCCAAGTCAGGCAGCAAAGTGAACTCGTTTGCGCTTTCTTTTACTGCTGTTGTAGAGGTTGATATTGCCGTTGCTGTGGCTGTCAAAGGCCCGCTTGCTGCTGTTGCTGCTGGCATCGCAAGATCGCAAATTGGTTCTAATTACCACGAAAAATTGCAATTGCATTGCAGGCGGGCAGCAAAAGAAAGGTTTGAAGAAGTACAAGTACAGCGTGTTAATCCAGTCTCAAGCTAGGTCTTTTTTTTTTGTTTTTGCTTTTGCATTTTGCATTTTGCTTTTGGTGTGGAACGAATCTCGGAAAAGGAAAAATTGGTGTCGGAAAACTGGTGGGAAAAACTTTGGTTTTGGCCTTGAATTTCATATTGCGCAGTGCGGTGGTTTTCCATATCTCAACAACACAACACAGACTTTCAATTAAACATTTCACATACCATTCTAAGGGGGTGTTTATAATAAAATTGGAGGTGTTTCGAATTAAACTAAATGAAACTGCAATTATTTTCGCCATCAGAATCAGAGGGGCAGCTGGCTACCCTGCCATAATTGCAGTGTCTCGGTGGTAATTAGCTAATTGTACTTATTATGATCATAATTACTTGTGCTTGTAGGTCGTATCCTCTAATTTGCCCGTTAGGGTCTTACACTCGCTCGTCAGTTTATCCATGAGTTGCTTCTGAGATGTTATCATTTCCTCAAGTTCATTTACCGTTCCCGCTACAAACAGACATTGGATCGGTTTAGTTATGTGATGGATATATATTTAGGGAATAAATGCAACGCGCTACAGAACAAAACTCATGGATAAACTATTGAACACTTTTCTGTAGGTGATTTTCAGTTCGATTTTCAGTTCGAATTTTTTGGGGAAATCTTGTGACTTTTTGATTTGAAATAGAACGCGCGCAGAGACACAATATGAGCATCAATAGCTTAGCCAGAGTTTATAGATAGAACAGAGACAGTGACAGGTGAAGAGGATAGAGTGAGTCTGGAGAATTACTGTAATGCATACCATGCTTTTCCTGCATCTCTGAGATTCGCTTGTCCAGGTCCTTCTTGGTGGGTCGTATTTCGTTCTTTAGCTCCCCATAAGCCAGCTGGGAAGGGAAGGAGTTTGAGCAAGTGATAAGTCTAACAAAACCTAAGACCTTCTGATTAATCACTCAGAAATGAGGCCCATTCACTTACCTCCTTTTCCAGGTTGGCTATCTCATCGTTGAGCCGCAACACCTCCCTCTTCGAGTGCAGCAGATCGGCATCCCCGCGATCCAGGCGCTGTCTCAGTGAGTTAATCTCGGCAGTGAGACGAGCCGCCTCCGTCTTACTCTCCCTGGCAGCCCGGTCCAGCTGGAGACGCAGCGAAGTGATGTCCTGCTCCAAGGACTGCTTCTCCGCATTGACCTGCGCCATGTCCGCCAGGAAGGTGGTCCTATTGGCCCGCAGTTCCATCTTGAGTTCCTCGATCTGCGAATTGCGACTGGCTATGTCCCGCTTAAGATCGGTCTCGTAGCGTTTCTGCCGCTCTAAATCCAGCTGTAGCTTGGCCACCTGCTCCCACTGGCAACTGAGGTCGCCGCCCAGCTGATCCACCTGGCTGTTGTAGCGCCGCTCGGCACTGGCCCGCTCCTCAGCCAGTCGACGGGCCATCTCATGCTGCAGCTCCCGGACGCGCTCATGCTGGCGGTCCAACTCGTCACGAAGGTGACGCACCTCCAGCTCCGCCTGCGAGCGCTCCATCTGCACCAGATCGTTGATATAACGCTTGGAGGAGGCGCTTCCCTGGCTGTGGGCCTTGGCCTCGTCCAGGAGCCGCTGAAGCTGGCGTACGCTCTCCTCAAGGTTGAGCTTGTCCTGCTGCAGGGTCTCCAGCTGCTTGCGATGCAGATCGCAATTGGATCCCCCAGAGGAGCCCAAAGTGGCCACCGCAGAGAGGGGATCGGTGTGGGCCAGCTTCCGCTTGAGCTCATCGTTCTCGGTGCGCAGGCGCCGCAAGTCGATGCTGGCCTGCATCAGCTCCGCCTCCAGTTCGCTGATCCTGGCCTCGTAAACTATGTTGGGGGCACTCGCGTAGCGGGGACTTTGCACCTGCCCCTTGGAAGCGCCCTTCCTCGGAGTTGTCGGGGTCTTCCGGCCACTGGCGTACACCAGGTGCTCATCACTGTCCGAGGAAGGACTGGTGGTGGCCAATGGCTGCTGGGTCTTGCCCGAGCCAAGAGTCGCTAGCTCGGATCGCGCATTCTCCGTGAGCTGCTCGTTCTCGTTGATCACGTCCTTGACTTTGCCAAGCAGATTGGTTAGCTCGCTGCGGCAGTACTTGGACTCCTTCTCCAGCTGCTCGATGTAGTCCTCCTGTTTCTCAATGAAACTGAAGATCTCCACGGGAGCCGAGACACTGTCCGTTGGAAGAGGGGCAGCCGGAATGGAGCTGCTCGGATAATGGACCGACGGTGAGGCCAGGTTCTCCTTGGAAGCCGAGAGATACCCCGAAGTGTAGCTCTTCTTAGGGCGATACGTGGTCATCCGCGTCTTCTGGCTAGGCGACAAGTACTTGGAAATGTCCGAGAAGACGGGACGCTCAATTACCTGGGTGAGAATTCATGATTATAGAAGATATAAGTGTCAAGATTGCACACCCACCGATAAATTATCAGAGAAATTATCCCCGGAATCCTCGTTGAAGTTACGCAAGTACGACGACACCCCGCCTCCCAGCTTGGGAGCCACATAGGAGTTGTCCGCCAGCATCACCTTTAAGCGGCCCACTGCCTCGTTGTAGGCGTAGTTGGTGTAATCCATGGTCTTGCTCTTCTTGCTGATGCCGCCCTTCGAGGACTTCATCGGGAAGTTTCTAAAGTTTACAGGGAAGAACGACACAGGATTCTTGAAAGTTCTTCATTTGGGATCACATTTTAACTGGGAATTTGACTAGGAAACCAAGTTGCTGAGCAACTGAAAGGAAATATTGAACTGAGCCGGTAAGGACAAAGCGTAACTGAGGCTGTCCTTTGGGGTGACAATTGGACTTGGTGTTGCAGTCGTTGCCAGGACAACAGGTTGGCCAAAATACAAAATTAACCCTGCTATTGGGACCGAGTGCATGCGTCATGGTTGAGCTAACACCTCTGCGGGGGTTGTTAAATCCTGGCACCCCTACAGCAAGTGTTTTTATATCAGAAAAAAAAACTATCTACATATGCTGGCATTAGTTTGGATCAAGAACTAGATTTGGGGAGGAATTCGTTACTGGAACCCCTATAAAGGAGAGTGCCACGAAAATCGCTGTGGTTTTGAAATCAATTGTTCGGGTGTACAAAAGTATGTCAGAAAGAAGTAACAATAAACTCATTATATAGTTATTTTTGAACACTTTTTCAATTTATTTTAAAGGAACATCGATTTCTGAATATATTTTATTTTTCGATGGATTCTAAATCTATAACATACAATGATTTCAATTTAGATTTTTATTTTGGAATCCAAATTCGTTGAAATATTTTTGTTAATTCAAACAAAAAATGGCAAGAAAACCATTTTTTGGAAATATACAATTTGGATTAGTTTAATTAAAATAGAGTTTTATTACTTTTATTGGCCAGACTTTCACTAAGCTTGAAAACTATTTTCAAATTATGAATACTAAAAAATCTGCATTCTTTTTTCAAGTTTTAAGTTTTATATATATTTAACCCATTTGTAAGCTTTATTTGTTTATTTAATATACAATAAAAACAGTAAACTTTTTATTAAAATTATAATGATATTTGACAAAAATGTGATGATTGACTGATGTTATTTTGGATGCCTGTCTACTTCTTATAGATTTCTTTTTTACTGAAAACATTGACCAGGGCTTATTGAAAATTTTAGTTAAGATATTGTCGACTTTTTCAGGTTGTATCTTTAACTAAATCGCTTTATATAATCACTACCGTTCAGGCAAATGTAGGACTGCTTCCATTATTTTTCATTTGTCTTCGTGAACATAATAACACTTCTCTTAAATTGTAAGCACTTTTATTCAAGTGGCTTCTAACTTTTACTGAACTTTTTGCAAATGTTGCAACTTGACTTTGTTATGCAATTGCCTTGTTTTTCTCTTTTTCACCCTCAGAACTTGAGATAAACTGCTTTTGTCAGTTCACAGTGGAGCAAGTTCAGGCCACAACTCAAGGCAGTTTGACAGTTGCAGGGGGGAACAAGGGATTACCTCGATCGACGCTTAATGCGGCCGCCCGCGCTGCTCACGCTGGCGATGCTCTCGCGGTCGGAGTATCCTGTGGAGCGCTGCTGGGCGAGATGACGCAGGTCGTCGCTCGTCAGCAGCGAGGACGTTGTCAGATGGCCGATGTTGCTGATGTGGGCCTGCGGTTGGTTCTGCGAGTGGCTCCTGGAACTGGAACTCTTCGGTTGGTACAAAGGGGCGCCGTACTTGAGGTTGAAGTTGAAGTTGTCCGCTTTCATTTTACTTTGCACGGGCCAACATGTGCGCCTAACGGGGTTCTTGGGGAGGGGACTTGGCTAAAAGTTTGTGGCACAATCCGACATGCAACTCGACCCGGTGGCGACGGAGCAGGGGCAGGGGAAACACTTGTGGTATGCACTTCCTTCCGCCTTGCGGTTTGCACTTTAATTGTTTCTTTGCTTCTGCAAAAGAGTGAGCGACAGGACGACAGGACGACGACGCGATGAAGTTGAACTGAAACCTCCTCGGGCGCAGGCCAAAGCTTATATAGACTCGCTGGGCCCCATATAAATCCCTTATATGTATATGGTTTAGTGTGCCTCCATAATGTGTTTGGTGCCATGTCGTGCCCTGTCAGCGAGATTCCAAAACACAGACATTATTAGCATTTCCCCTGCTGCAGTGCAAGTGTGTCGCCATGGCAGCTCGGCGGCTCCAAGGGGGGAACGCTAAGGAATCTTTCCTGTAACAGTACGTTTCCTGTTTGGTCGATACGGAACTCGGGGAAGTCGAAGTCGTCAATGCACCGAAGACACGCTCATTTGTGCCAATATTTGGTCATATAACCTCCTGTTCCTCCTGCTTCTGCTCCTCCTCCTTGAGTTTTGGCTCTGGGTTGTTCAACTCGGCGGGCTCGCCTTCGTCGAATCGAGGCCAAAAACGTTTTCGTTGCATATTTTAGGGACTGCTATCTGGGTTTATGTCTGCAGCTATATTTGCTACCGAGTAATGTGGCTTACCCCTAACTGGAGTAATTTAATTATAATCAATTAAAACACACAAATGACGGTAACAAGGTCAAAATGTCAGGACAGTCGCAACGAATTGTTCATTAGATGAAAGGAATTCCTTTAAATAATCCAGTGCTCTCTATGGGCAGTGTAATAGGAATATAACTGAATCCTATTTTAAGGATATATTTGAAAGTAAAACAAAACTAATCAGGTTTTAATTTGACCTTAAATAGTTATTCTCACTCTCCTATAAAACGCAAACGATAACCACCCAGAATCTCTGGGAAAGCCAAGAGACTCTTCTGTTCATAATGGCAATAAAATAAGATTTCGGTAGAATTATTGAGCATATTCCTCCTTTGACTACGCTTCCCGAATTCCACTCGAAGACTATTAAGTTTCAGAATTCAGTTGCCAGGGGCCAGCTACTGCCACATGTGGTAACCGCCTAGACCCGCCAACAATTGATTGTCGATGTTCCTATAACTTATGGCCAAATCACAGACATTTAATGGCCCAAATAACTCAGGCTCGGCAGCCGTCGAAGCAGTGGCTGCCCCTCTGGAGATTCCCGATCCCGGAGCCTGCCCGGGCGATCCGCGGCGAACCCATCCCGAGTGCAGCCACACAATCAATCAATGCAATCTCTGTTATCATGAATAATTTCCTAGCGGGCAAATGCACAGCAGCAACTGTAGCAACAGCGGCAGCAGCAGCAGCAGCCACAGAGCCAGAAACCCTTTTGGCCAAAAAAAGAGGCACAGGGCAAAAAATAAACCATTTTCCCCTACACTTTGAGCCCTTTTCCATATATTATCAGCTTCTTGCGATTTAATTACCCCGACTATGGAAAACAGCAGCAGCAGTAACAGCAACAATGAGAGTGGCGGCCAGCAAAATTAACCCTCTGAGATAAACGCATAATTCCGTGTGCAGAGATCTGCAGCACAATTCATAAACATAACCTACACGAACCTCTTACCCAACTGCGCCCGTGTGTGTGAGCCTTATCGATCGTGGTCAAGAGCAGCGGCCGGAGACCGAGACCCCAGCCATGTCCAGTCGCAATCCAAGTTGCAGGCCCTCGGGGCGCTCTCAGCAATTTTCATTGCTCCAGCTCCAGCTCCAGCGTTGGCCTCAGCTCCGGCAACAGCCAACGCTTCAGTTGCACTGGGAAAGATCGGAGAAGGAGGACTAGAGGTCAGAGTAGGTTATATATTTTTTATTTTTTGATAAGCAGCAAAGAACAGATGAAGACAAACCGTGTTGCAAGGCAATTTTATCAGTGACAACTTATATACCTATAACTAAATCTATAATATGCATTCGCATTCGACCTTCATGCCTAAATACAACCTATGTTCAGTTTGAATGCTTTATTATATATATATAATATAATCGTATATAGATAAAGGATATGATAATGATGATGACAACTTATGTGAAAGCGTATTAAACACTTCTTAAGTAACAAAAAATATTACAAATTTGTATTAGGGTTTTAAGGTGTTTGAGATACTGAAAATTACATTAAACAATATATAGTTTTTTATATAGTTGTTATAGTGTTTTGAGTTTTAGGCTCTAATTATAATTTGCAAAGCCATAGGTATTGTTACTCAATAAATATAAGAATATATGTTGCTACAAAAAGTTTTTATTAATTTTAGGTTAAGATCTATAACAAAGACATTAAATCTCATATTGTTATGTTTTTGACATATTTTCTTACATATTCATTCACTGTTGAGGTATAAAATAATAAGAATATAATCATAAAATATCCAACATTTATTAAACTCAATATTCAATATTCCCACTATAAAGATTTATCATACAAATGTTATTGATTTTTGAATACAAAGAAGTAAAGAAAACACTTTTTTAGCAGCTACTAGAAATCGCTAAAAATTTTAAAACGATTAAAATGTTTCTAACCAAGAAAAAATGTATAGAAAATTATTTGACAAATTAATTTGTAGAATTCTTTATGATATTTCTTGAATCGAATTGGAATTAAGTGCCTTAACCAAAAATACACGAACTTGAAATCAGGCCCGTGCGCAGGAATCACCCAAGGGGGGGGTTTTAGCACAAATTTTGAAATA
>JAEIHY010009757.1:0-29669 GCA_018904565.1 Drosophila tsacasi
GTACAGGAAAAAAACTGAACAGTGTACTCATAAACAACTGTACAGCTATGGAGTATGACAGTATTCACTCTTACTCAATAATACTGTACAGGGAAAAAACTATGCCTACTTCTAGAATAAATGATTCATTTGCCCTTTTGGGTACATTCAAGCAGAAGTCTAATTCCGACTTCCTATAAAAATATGTCATTTTGACTTAAGACCAATCTTTAAAGCTCCACGTTTTGTTTTATATAATATTAAATTTAATCCCTGGTTCATAGTTTATTTTAAGGCATAAAAATAAAAAAAACTATGCCTGATATTTATTTGTTTGTTATATAATCAGTTAATTAACAATACCGCATTACTCGTGGCTTAATAAATACATGTGAATACTCAAAATTGTGTCCGTAGTTATTCTATATAATTTCTTGCTGAAAATAAGCAATAATAAGCCTTGTGCCTCATGCGACGACTTCTGCTTAGCTTATACGAAAGCGTGCATCAAGTTGATATTATTTAAAATCTAACATGAGCCGCAGGTAGTAGCTCTGGCCCCCCCTCACGAAAGGGGAGGAGTTAACTTTAATTTTGACAAGGATCGCGATCAAGACGGGCAATTACGCACATGCATATATACAATATATAACTATATATACACGAAATGATGAGCCCCCGAACCAAAATGCGAGTATCAGACCTAAATTTTAATCATAGGGTTCGGCCGCTGGCCTTCAAAGTGGGGCAGCAGCACCACCATCAGGGGAACCCAGGAGAGCGGCGGATCGCCGTTTTGATTGCTCCCCTAACGGTAAACAAATACTTGTTTTGGATCGGCCCCAGACATGGCCCCGAGATATACATCTTAACTGGAAACTCCAATTGAAGATGGTGCGCACTTCTACTGGGTTTTCTAATGAAACCTCATCGATTCTTTCGGCTTTGGCCTTGGGTTATGCTTTATGTGGCGTTTTAATTGGACTCGACTCGACTCGGATTCGGCAGAATGATCAATGAATATTAAAGCCTGACTTTGTTTACTAAGCTTCAAGTCTTTGGGGCTCCTTTCGGGTTATTCTCTTTGCTCTTTGTTTTCTTTTAGCTTTTGTTTTTTTTTTTGGTAGACAATGGTCGTTGAAGATCGCTGGCTTTTAATCGCCAATGGCTCGAGCCACCTGCCTTCGCTTAGACAGCGCCTTAGACTAAGTCCCAGCTGCTCCTCGGCTTGGTCCTGCGGCCAAAAAGAGGAGGAGCAGGACCCAAGAAGGAAACAAAGCAAAAAAGACGGACAAGCCAATAACATGTCTCGGTACTTAGCGGAAGGTCTGACGCCAGAGCCACCAAAACCTATAGTCCTTGGCCCACGGGCAATGTCCAGGTTTGGGCACTGAGAAAATTGTGTGTTTTCAATAAATCAAAGGGAATAAATTATAGGTTTTATGTAAGATTTATAGAAATAGAAACTGATTTATATAAAAATTTCATAAACCAAGCAAGAGATCTATTGATTTCAGTATTTTTATTGATTTTCTGCCAGTGCATCCTTTACTCCGCTGCAGTCTAACATTTTTTATGGCATCTAATTTGAGCGGGACAGCAAAAAGGAGGCAAGAGAAAGGAGCCAGGAGACAGGAGCCAGGAGACAGGAATAAGGAGTCGGAAGACAGGAGCCAGGACCCAACTCGTGTCGGTAATTTAAGACACTGTTCGTTCGCCAGTCCTCAATTATGAGTTAACACTGGGTTCGTTGTGGCTCCAAGATCCTCACCTCGCGAACGTTGACGAAATGCCGAGCTTTGTTTTAAATTAAATTTAATTAGCGGCAGCTCAGGCGAACACCTTTCCGCCAAGGAAGCGGAACAGGGCTCAGAGTGCGCCTGGATAATTCATGCCTTTGGAACATGGCACGTGTCGTGGTTGTCGTTGGCCAAAAACAGCAGCAGCTGCGGCGAAAACAAGGCCAGAAAGCCCGCAGGATGAGGCAGAGAAAGGGAGGAGCAGGAGGAGCGGGAGCAGTAACCGGAGGAGCAGCAGGGGGAAGAAGATCCGTGTGCAAGCAGCACTAACAAAGCCGTTATAAGTGGCCCATTAACACGGTGTCAACCGCCATGCAACAGCAATTTCCGTCGCCATTGCCATTTATCGATTTTCAAATTCCATTCAAAGCGGATTTCTGGGGAGGAGAGCCCAGGGCAGGCAAAGGGAAGGGAAGGATGAGGGTCCACCACAAGGATACAGTCGTATTCAATTCGATTAATGGTGCCATCGATGGGGGGCGAATGCACGCCGAACGGATGTTCTGGCCAAGAGGATGTGCGGATTGGGTCACAGATATATTTCCGGGGGGCATTCCAATTACAGGATAGTCGAAGACCGATGATTAGGGAACAAATTTAAAAGTGGATAGGTTTTACGGAGATTTGTTTTAGGAGTATTTCAAAAATAGTCAGTGATATGCATATTCATTTTATCCTGTAGTTTTTGTTGAGCTTTTCTTCCTAGGTATTTTCAGAGTTCCTTTAAAATTAGGAAAAAACCATATAGAGCTTGTTGAATCATACCTTTTGGTTCCGCAATTCTCACGGCGTACAAAAGTATTGCAGTTGGCTCCCAAATTGAGCTGAGCTATTATAATCCTATTCTATCCTGGTCCTTCGTATATACTCCAAATTTCTAGGTTCTGTAAATGGTTGAAAAGCTCGTGTCCCGGCTAGCTCTCATCTGAAATGGTAAGATATAGATACTGATTAGAAATGTACATTTTGTGTAAATAAATTCAATAAAGTTCAAAAATATTAGATTACAGTGTTAACTTTTAAAAATAATTAATGAAGAAGAAATTATATTATAAAAACAAACAGTTCCGAGATCAGTTAACGAGATACAATTGAAATCTATAAATTATTGATATAGATAACAAATATCCCGATTAATATCGAATCCCAATCGATATCCCAATAAACCATAATTTGAAAATGATCGTTAAGTAATTAATTAGTCGATTAATCAAGTAATACAAACCAAGAACACCAACGTTATGGCCATTAGAGCAATTAGATAATAATAAAAGAAAGACCTATAACACAAATTATATTAAGAAAAGAATCAGTTCCTTAATAAATATTTAACAGATCAATATAAAACCCTTAAATGATCGAAATAGATAACAAATATCCCGTTTAATATCGAAACCTTCTCGATATCCTCCTAAACCAATTCCTAGAACAAAAAGATCGTTAAGTAATCGAATAGAAGGCGAAACCGGAAATCGAAAATAAAACCAAAATAAACCCTCAAACGCACAGGCATATATAAACATAGTACTATAAGATATGAGTCTGCATATGTCTGCGTGCATTCCTCGGCTTTCGCAATGAGAATTTCAAAGTCAAGGTTAAATGAAACATTTGCTGTGTTCCCTCTGTGTTTTGTCTCCGTTTCGTTTTGTCTTCGCCTCTTCGCAATCTCTTGCTTGTCTGCTTTTGCAAGTGCTTTTTCGCTGCGCCTGTGTGAGTGAGTATCTGTGTGCGGTGGTTCTAACAGCTACGCTATGCTACGCATGCGCACTGCGCAGTTTTGCACTGCCTGGAAGTGGAAGTGTTGTTGTCCGCGTCTGCGTCTGTCTCCGTCTCCGTCTCCGTCTGATTCCAGTCTGCCAGACGATGGCAGCCACGACAAGGAGTTTTTCGTGTCCGTCTGCCTGTCCGCACAGCTTGCTGTTCACTTGATCGCGCTCAAGTACACAGAGGCTTCGCGAATTTTATATTAATTATGATCAGATCACACGGAATTATTATTGTGAAATTAGAGTTTAAGATACCTATGTAGGTATTGGTTTGTTGGTAAATTAAGTATGCCATCTTTTTGGGCAGCAGACTTCTATTTAAATTATTACATTTTAAAAGTTACATATGTATATGATAGATATAATCATAATCTACTTAGAAAAATCGCTTTATAGATTTTAAGTCAAATAAAAAGAGTTCTTATACAACGATTTCTTGACTATGCCAATACCTTGCTTAAAAGTACCAATAATATGCTTAAAAGTATGCAATGATGTATTTATTATACCAATAATATGCTTAAAAGTATGCAATGATTTTTATATTATACCAATACAACGCTTAAATGTAGGCTTAGGTCTTTAATTTATTGTACATGCTCTTTTCTTGTAAGCGATTATATTTATAATTTTCTCTAGTTAATCCAAGAACATAGTTTAAGCTTTCTCAGGATAGTATTATTTTAAGTCTCTATTCCTTTCTAGAGCCCGTGTCACACACTCAGAAACATCATTCCGTGCTGATTCCCTCTGCCAAAAAGTTCTCATTGTTGTTGCTACTGTTACCACCGAACCCCGAATGTCATGTGTTTGGCCAGCGCTGTTGTGGAATTTAATTTTTTATGTACCCGAAATGCCCAAAAATAAAATAAAAAATAATGGAAATAAAGTAAGGAGCGATGTGAAGAAGTAAACCTAAAAGGATGCAACTTGTTCGGTGCGGCAGACAAGTCCCAGACGTGTTCTCACATGCCGAGGCCATTAGATGCCTCGCTGGGAAGTGCGCTTTTTTCGCGTCTTCGTATTTTTTTGGTGGCAATTGCACTGGGTTGTCACCTGCTCAGGTATTCGGGCGGCGAGTTCATTGACCTGTTGCCACACCCAACCCAGTGCCACTACACCCACACTAATACTTTCTCATTACGCCAAATTCTGTGTGTAAAGTGGCATGACTCGCCGAAAACTTCGGATGCGAACTGTCCGAATCGATCAGCCTTGACGAGGGTCCAAGGGTCCACCAAGTGCACGTGGTAGGGCCAGGAGACACCCCCGTCTTGGATCCATTATCCCCGCTTAATACATCCTGAGCGGTAATAAACTCTACTCCAACGCAGACAATTGTATTGGACACAATTCGCGAAGACATAAGACATTTAACAATTTTATTTATTATTAAATCGTATTAGGAAAATTTTGTACAAAAATAAGTTATCTCATTTGTAAATGTCACATTTTGATTGCCAAATGATAAGTTTTAATTCCATTTTTAAGAATTTATTTTAAAGCTACTTAATTCTATTGATTTGCTAAAGAAATAATAGAATTAATATAAATAAAGTACAACATCTTCAAATACAATAAGTTTATAACAATTTAATAAACAAGAACTTATATTTTTTGTTCAATGCAATTTTTAAGCTAAATTACATGGCACTTTCACAACACATTGCTAAATCTTAAGCCTTCAGAGCAGGTCTTAAATAATGAAGGACCTGCACTTTGAGCTCCCAAAACCAAGCTCTCCACATGTGCTCCCTGCAATTAAGATTTTGAGGGTCCACACCCAACCGCCTTTGCAAAAAGGTGAATTAAGAGGAGGGGAATGGGTTATGGCTGGACGTGGGCTCTCCTCGGGTTCGGGTCTCGGCCTCTCAGTCTGTGGGCTGGGATTCGGTGAAATATTTCCGCTGCCGTCGACGTTCCTGCATGTTAAGTGCGCTTTATATTAATTTTATAATTCATAATTGCATCATGTTGCGCACATTTCTGAGCCAAAACGCAATGGAATTTAATTAAGTTAGCCCTGCAGGTGCCGATGGTCCTTTGTGTGCAGTTTCTTTGTTTTTTATTTTGCAGTTTTAAAGGCCTCAGGTACTCGGCTTGAATTCTGATTAGTCACGGGCAGCAAAGGGTATAAAATAAAATTTAAAACATAAATATTTTTACACAGTTTCTGCACTTTTAAAAGCTAAATTTATTAAACAATTTTACTGATTAAAATATAATAAGTTTTGGTATGGAAAAATGAATATTTCACACTTTGACCCACATTTGTTAAACCCGAATAGAGCGAGCAATAGCCCAGGATATAAATCGAGCCAAGTTTGAGTCCTGCCACCCGTTGAGAAAAGAGTTTATTTGCCTGAAACTGCCTTCCCAAGGCGGGTTTATGGCCAAAATGGTGCCTGCATGTTAGCATAACACTAACCAAGTTGCCAGGATAGAGGGATCAGGAGGGGAAATGGAGGAAAGGGAGCCCGGATGGCCACAGGCATCGCGTCGGCCATCGCATGCTGAGTCAGATGGGAGTGTGCTCCTCTTGGAGCACTTGGAGCTGAATGGTGGATGGAGGCTGGAGGATGGATGGACGTGGATGCTTGCACTTATTAATGCTTAATAAATGGCATTTCATTTCTTATTATTCCCGGACTCGGGACGAGACGTGTTGCTGGAGGATTTTATTGCAGCCCTGTTGGCCTGGCCCTCTCTGCAGTTGTGGTTGTTGCAGTTGTCGTGGTTAATGCGAGTCGATATATTGGCCATGACTAAGGACGCAGACGCACGCAGGGGCACAGAGAGCAGGAGATATCCAGCTCCATCTCCAGCTCCATCTCCATCTCCAGACGCTCAGTCAGTCCGCTGTGTGCTAAAGTAATTATTTCATTTGAGCCAACAATGAGGCTGCAACTCTGAGTGCCGGCCAACTCGGCCGAGATGGATGATTGACGAGTGGAAATTAAAGAAGCTGGCGGCGGCTGGAACTGTCCGCTCTCGCGGTTCCAGTACTAAAACCCGATGCATCTTTTAACGACCGCTTCGTTCGCGTCCGCTTTTAAAGTACTTGGAATGTAAATGAAGCGGGTGCAACTCCGCCATCTCCGCTCCACCCATGTCCATCTCCCGTCCAGTGCCATTCCATCTGCCGACTCCATTTCGAGGTCACCGCGGTGGTCGTTGCACCCACGCACTGATTTCGCCAGACACCTGAATGCACTCAATCCGATTTTATGGGCAAATTGTAATTATTAACGTTATTTGTATAACTTAATTACATTTTATTAGCAAACAACATATATACATATAAACATTATTATTATACAAAAGTCTTTGAATTTTTTATTATTTTTAAATTTATTTTTTCCAGAAGTTTTGTTTTGGGGAATTAAGAATTAGTTAAAATGACTTTTTATACCCATGCAGGGTATTATAATTTTGGTCAGAAGCACAGAACACTATAAAGCATATATATTCTTAATCAGCATGGACAGCCGAGTCGATCTAGCCGTGTCTGATAGAAAAACAAAATTTAAAAATTGTTTTGAAAATTTTAAGGGGGTGAACTGTTAAAATTAAAAAAAAATTGGCCAACAAATTTATTTTAATATAAGTTGAAATTCATCATGCAGATTTATGAGCCTTGTAAAAACTAGCTCAATTATTATATTTTTAGGCCTAAATTTTTCCCAAAATTATCTTTTAAAATAATGGATAAATATTTACATTTCAATACTCCTTTCGGGGTATTATAATATCAGTCCGAAGCACAGAAAAGTTAAATTTCTTTCTAGTTTAACTTAATTTATGTTTTCTAGCAAAACCCTTAAATATTTTTATCACTGAATTTATTTGTGTTAAAAAATGATCAAATTACATAAACTGCAATCACTTAAATCCCACAAATGTTAATTAAGCAGAAAAAGAAAATACTATTTCCCCTACTTGCCTGTTTTTCAAATTACCCGCCATGTTGCCTATCGACTTATCGACAGGCGCACTGCGAACGATGATATTTTTGTTTGGTATTTTGCGCTACGCGCAAGTGGTGGAAAATGAATTTATTTGGCATTTCTCCAGCACTAACAAATGCAAATAAAAAATAATTATAAATAAAATCTCACTTGTAAATATCCAAATATTTAATATTATTTTAATTTTTTGTTTTTTTTTTGCAATTTTAGCTAATTGTAATTCATGTATTCGTTTTGACAAAAAATATCAAATACAAATATCGCTATTTCGATATCATCCTTAGAAAAAATATCGATATATTTACATAAAAAAAAACGCGACGACGCAAACCGGCGAGATTAAAATTAAAAATTAAATTAAACCACTAAAAGTTGACTGAAAAGTCTGTGCATTCGAGCAACCAATTGGCCAGCTGAAAGCGATAAAACATCCCAGTTCTCAACGACGCAAGCGCTGGAGAAAAGAAAATAAATATGTCGAGTGCGGCACAAACAAATGCCAATTCTGGCGGAGATGCGCTGATGCCGCTGAGAGCATGCAGCACTCCCGGCTGCAAGGTGGCCACCGTGGTGGACAAGGCCAAAAAGAAGTGCTCCCAGTTTGTGTCCTCTCCGTATATAATGCCCAAGCCCCTGGTCGTCAACGGGCACACATCGATCTTTCAAGTCGGCGGCAAGATGGCAAAAGTGAGCGACGTTGTCTCCATTTCCCAGGCCACCGGTGGCGATGGGAGCCAGCCCATCTATCGCATCAAGCCGGGCACCCATGCTCACGTCATCAACTATGTGCTCATCGACGACAACGATTCGCTGGAGAAGTCGCGTTCCGGGGACCAGGAAGCAATGCGTCTGCTGCTCGACTCGCAACGTGACAGCGCGGTGTCCAAGCTGCAGAAGCTGATTGCCAACCATCGGGGCACTGCGCCAATTAATAATCCTGTTCCAGCGCCTGCTGCCGTACGTCCCAGTGTGGCAGCAGCTCCAATTCCTGCCAGTCAACTGGTTACAACGCCCCAGATTCATCCCGACTTCTCCATTGCCAACGTGGAGGGTGCGGTGCCCTTTAGGCCGGTCGTTGTCCCACCAGCGGCTCCAACGCCAGTAGCAGCTCCCACTGCACCCCTACATGTGGATCGCCTGCATGCAGAGCTTTTGGAGCTGCGACGCAAGGTGGCCCGACTGGAGGAAACCCCACGCCGCTAAACCACTGACATCATTTCCTCTCAAAACCAAATACGCTTGACCTGACGCGGTGGCACCCTAGATTTAAATAAATAAACTAAGCTGTCGCATTGTTAACACAAATAAATAATAAATTATGTAATTCGTAATGGTCGTTAATGTATCCACGCTGCTTTTATTTGGAAACTTTCGTTTGTTTTTGATATTTTCCCAACAGTTAAAAAGGGCATACCGAATGTGGATTAGCAGAGACCTACATCAACTTGAAGTTGAAGCGTGGAGGAAGTTTATTTCAACAGTTTTTTGTATTATTTGTTTATAAGGAAATATAAAACGAATTTTAAAGGCGCCGCCATGTGAGGAGAGTATATGAACAGGGCAAGAAATATATTTAGAACTTTAAATAGAAGAAAGAAAACACTTTTTAGGCAATATTAGTTTATAAAATCAATTGCTAATTGCTGCATTTATGGTAATAAATGGTAGTTTGTTTAATTAATGTACTATTTATTTATAAGGAGACGTATTAAGACGCCTCGGAAATCATTATACAAAAATATTCTTCGTAATTTTTCTGAACTTATTATAAATACGAATTAGAGCAAAATTATGTATGCAAATTATAAGTTAAGTAAATAGAAATGAGTTTGTTTTTTTAATCACAAAGGTCTTTATTTAATTAATTTATTATTAATCAAAATCCAATGAATTTTAACATCAAAGAACATTTTAAAGCCCTCAATAATTCCCTTAAAAAAATCTAATCTTATCCATAAAATTTCTCTTTTAAAGGTAAAAAATAAAACCAACAGATGGGATATTAATTTCTGGCAAGGAACTTGGTTAAAACTTCAAAGCAATGAGAACTTCAAACTGCAGGCTTCATCAGAGGGTCAGAGATATAAGAAGCAGGGCCGCAGTCCAGGCGGTGTGCGGTCTTCCGTCCAAACCCAGTTTCCGATTCCTGGAAAGGTCTATACCGCGATGATCCCCAGGGTTTCGCGAGAGGGGGGAGAGCCTTAGAGCCCCAAAGACGCCAAATGGCCAATTCTGCAATGGCGGTTACTCGTTCAGTGTTATGTGTTAGTCTTAGGCTTAGCCGAGTACTGAAACCGATTGGGGCTTTGAGTCTTTGAGAGGTACATATAGCCCCGACCTCTCACAATCGCCATTTTTTCTTTGAGGTGAGCACTTTTATGCTGGCGAAAAGACAAGAGTGGAGCTTGGGATCTTAAGGGGCCGTAAATGTGGCATTTTATGTGTCATCAACGCAGGCGGCGGCGGCGACGGCGGTCGAGCGCGAAAACCTTGCAATCGAACGTAAATTAATTTTTATTGGTTGCAAATGCGGAGGACTGCCCTGGCTCAGCCATCAACTTATCCCAATCCCCACATGAAAGGTGACCCGATGGCTGGCTGCCCCTCCCGCTGGACTTAGCCAGGGAAATCAGTTCAGTCAACCAGGAATTAAAATCAGTTTCATTTAATTGCTTGATTAAATCGTTGCCTTAAATAACAAAGCTAAGAAATTATGTAAAATCGGGAGGTAAATAATCTATATTCCATATTTCTGTATTTCTCGAAAAACCATATCCTTGTAATAGTATCCCCCTAGATACAAAACCCTACTGGCTTCCCTTTCAGGGCTAAGTAAACAAAATTATATTTATGTTTGTGTTTGTATAGGCACAGGAACACAGGTAGGTCCAACTACTTAGCCGGCAAAGATCAGGACACAATTGTGGGGACACGGCGGGAGAATCAAATTCGATACGCCAGCGACCAGGACCCGCCAGCAAATGCGATCTTCCTGGCCGCGGGAATGTATAAAAAGTAACGAATGTGCGCAATAATAAAAATCATTAAAATAAAAATGTTTATGAGAAGGCATAAACACGACTTTATGGAGGGAGCAGGAAAAGGAGTACGCGGCGGGGATCGGACGGCCGGCTTGGTGGAGTTGGGGCACTTGATGGCGATGGCCGAGATGGCTGGACAGCAACTCATCCGAGGATCGGCGGGACCGGCGGGGAACGAGAGTGTCAATGGGTAAAAAGTATCTCGAGGAGATACTTCGGGGAGCCGGCAGGGTAACGTAACCCTCGCACACAGACACGAGAGGCAGCCGGCCGGGGTATTGCGATGCTAACTCATTTTGGCGGCGGCTTCTGCTGCCTCTCGGAGCCCGGCTACAGCAGGAGTTGAGGCTAAAGCCGGGTACGAGATCGGGCGCAGGCGCTCGGCTCAAAAATAATTTGCAATTTCTTGGAAATACTCACTTTTGAGCTGCCTGCGCGGATGCGAACTTCTCTGCTCTGTCGTCGCTGGCGCAGCTTCTCAAGAACCTTTAGTGGTTGAAAGGTGGCGACGGGGAATGGTACAGGGCACTGAGAGAAAATTCGTGGGTCGTATTTTGTAATTTAAACAAATATTACAGACAAATCTGGACTATAATGGGTTGCCTCATATATATTTACTTTGTATTTGTGAATAGACCAATAATTTGTACAAAAACCTTGAAGAAGCTAGTACATTTTCTTAATAAATATAAAGAAAATAGGGTTTTAGGGTTTTTGATTTTAAAAATATTTTGAGTGCGTAAGCTTGTCATTAAAAAGTACTGAAGACATATAACTGGGTTGCTGAACTTGTACTTGGGAATTTTAAAAGAAGAGTGGTGACTTTTAAGGCAGTTTTAAATAAAACTAAAACCTTAACGATCAAATTCTGTTATTACATTATTTATTATTAGCATTACTTTATAAGTCACTTATTTTTACTAATTTATGATCAGTTATTCAATTAATTATATAATTATTAGCAATTTATTCGTAATTTATTATTATTAGGAATTTATAATTATTAGCATTAATTAATTATTATTATTAATAATTTATTAGTATTATTAATCATTTATTATTTATTATTAAATCCCCAATTCGTATATTTTTTTCTCTCAGTGTTGGGCGGGTAAGCCAAGGTGGCCGTAATGAAAATTAAAATACGAAACACTCAGGCAAAGGTCGGCCGTAGAGGGAATGCCAGGAGCCAATGAGCGGTACAAGGTGTCCCCTGGCCATCTCCACTTCTCCGTCCTCCGTTCTCCACCCTCCTTTCATTTCTCCTTATCCCCAGCAGCTCCTCCCGAATCCTCCTCACCGCTGTGGTGGTGGTGAGTCGCTCGCTCGCTCGCTCGGTCGGATTGCTTGTCGTTATCTTGTCATGTCAAAATGGTCTTACGAAAATGTATCTTTTGTATTCCAAGTGCAAATGAGCAGCACAGATACAAAACAACAGTGCTCCCTCCGCATGGAGGATCACCCACCACCCTCCTCCTCCGCGGCCAGTGGTCAGCATTTTGTTTCGCGTCTTTTTCGCTCTCCTCGATTTTTATTTGCTTTGCTCACTCGCAATTTTTATGCCTTTATTGTGTTTACTTTTTGCCTTCGTCGTCGTTGCCTTTTGGGCTGCAAATGCTTTTAAGACTTTAAGACTTTTTAGTTTGTAGTTGAGCGTACAAATTTGTGACCCCTCCGATCCCGCACAATCCTCAGTGAGTGGAACAGGAACAGGATCGCGAGTGTGCGAGTATCTGTATCTTTTGCAGTGACGCTCACCTGCACGGCAAACAATTTGCCATTTAAAAGTTTTTTTTAATTTACTGAGGTCTGAATTTAAATTATTTTTAAAGTCTTTTGTTCGCTAAAAAAGTATTTTTTGAATAGAAAAGTTTATTCAAACATTTAATTTATTATTTGTATTATTTTTCAAGGTAAAAATGCCCATTAAATTGAGAAATTTTAATAGGCAAATTCCATCTGATTAAAATTCCTAACAAAAATTAAATAAATTAATAATACTTAGATTTTTAATAATAATATTTTTTACAAAATATGAAAATTTTTTTATTTTGTTATACTTTTGAATAATTATTGAACTAATTGAACTGCTCTGGCGAAGCCCTAAGAAAGACTTATACTTCGAGGTAACTTCGTTAGTTGTTAACTAACTTGTTATTTAAATATAATAAAAAATAAAATTATAAATAATTATATAGAAAATAATTCTAATTAATTAATAAAATATATATATAATACCAAGGATTTCTGGTCACTGTAAAGCACTAGGAAATACTATATTACACCTTTTCGTTGAAGTGAAGTTCTTCATTTCAATTCAAATTTTCTTGAACTATTATTTTATAAATAATTTAAAAATTAATTAATTAGAATTAAGAAACCAGAGTTTTTAAAAGTGCATGGTGGTGATGCTGATGATGACACAACATGAAAAGGTAAAACACGCTGAAAAATATTAAATACGCTACGTCGCTGCCTCTTGACAGCGGACGTAAATTTGCTTTTGCCTGCGTTCCTTGCACCGCTCCTTTTGCCGTCCGCCCCCCCGACTTGCACCTCGTCCTCCTCCTCCCTGCGGATTGTTTAATTGCACATGAGATCGGACCTGAGACCTGAGACGTGGACTCGGATCTGGGATGAGGACCTGGAGCAGGGAAGGAGCTCCGTCGGAGGATCACGCGGCAATTAAAATAGAGTGTAAGTTAAGGATGCATAAAATGCTCATCTTTATGAAGCCAGCTCTATATTGTTATTCCTACACCGACCACAACTAGTCCTGCTCCCTTCGTCCTCCTTATCCCATATCCCAACCCCCGGCATGTAATGGCCTGATTCGACAGTGGCAATAATGCATATAGTTGGGTTTCAGGGAATTCAGATTCACAGATAAGTAGCTGATTGCTCTTTCTTCTCCTAAAAAGCTCTGTGCCTGCTTTGAAGTATTTTATAGTTTCGCTAAGGAGCATAATAACTAGGTAAAATTTAAACAGGAATATGCACTCTATTTCTGCTTATTATTTCCTGTTTATTTTCCCTTAAAATCCAGATTTCAATTCGTATAATTTGATATATTTCTCCTGATCATCTGTTCGTGTTGCTTGAAGGACATGTGTAGGAAATTCTCTGGGTTTCAATTTTGAAATGTGTCAAATTTGCGGGCAAATAAATGAAGTTAATTAAATTCTGAATGTGCCGCCAACAAGCGTACATATATGTATAATATCCCTTGTGCATGTGAAGTCAAAATCAAATCTTGCATATCGCCGCCCTCACACAGTATTCGCAACAAAACAAAACCCAAAATTGGAGAAAAAAACAAAACACAAGCGAACGAGTTTAGAAGTATAACTTGCTCCCATTTCCCACAATTGCCCAATTTTTGGTGTGAGATGGAGTCAGGGTTACACTGGGACAAAGTCTGGTTCTTGCTTTAAGTCTAGAGTAGTTTAATTTAATTTTTGTTTGGTTTTATTATGTGGAAATATTATTGCAGAATTTTTGCTTCTCGAAATTTAATAGGATTTAATATTTTAATGGTATATAATAAGTAACTTACAGACCGAGTTCTTTTGATATTTAAAAATTAATTCAGAGTGTTTATAACTTATTCAAATTGAACTTAAAAGTAACTTAACATTATAAATACTCTAAATTAATGTTAGTTTAGTTTCAATTAAGTAACCATTTATGGATTTTCTCTTCTCGAAATACAAAAATACATAAACAGTGTTTTACACTAAAGTTTATAGCTTTAAACTAAATAAACGTATGGGATTGTACATCATTTTGACAAGTATATTTTCAATATGTTTTAAAAACAACAAAGCAATTATTATTATCTCATTTAATGTATATATCATATATTATTATATTTATATTGAAAATAATAATTATTATTATGTATTAATTTGTTTTAAGTGTTTATTGGATTTGCCTTCGTTTCCTGCAGTGCCCCACAAAACGAAGTCAACAAAAAGAGCAACACCACATGAGGAGAATAACAACAACCGGCAGGGAATGGCTGTCAGCATCGTTCCTCGCCAGCACCGTCTCCATTACCAGCTTCCATCTCCAGCTGCCACCTCCACCTCCACCTCCACCTTCATCTCCATCTCCATCTCCCACCTCCACCTCCATTTCCCTCTCCCATCTTCAGTTCGCTTCCCAGTCTCCAGCATCGTCCTACCGCATTCTAAGTTCTATTGGCACAAAGACCGAGTTTTGCTTTTGCGGTTCTTCGCCGCGACTTTTCCCATGCACGAGCCTGAGTGCCTGAGTGCGAGATACGGATGTATCTGTTAGATACGCTCCACTCTGCGATCCGCACACAGATGCAGCGAAACTCGTTTCGAGATAGGACCCACTGCCCCGGCTGCCCCATCCTCGAGCCAGCACTCTCTCGTAGCGCCTTCGGCCGGCATAGTTTGCATTTTCAAGGTCGCGATCTGCCGCCGTCTCTGGCGCTGGCTTCTCTCCTACTACTTCTTCTGCAGAATTTTGCTGTTATATGGCGGATATAACTCTCGGGCACACATGCTCGCTCGTATCTCAGGGACTCTAACGAGCCCCGCCCGATGATAGGGCAATCTGATGCCAAGTAATCTCATTGCAGCTCAAATTTGTTCAGACATTTACGGCTTCATGAAATAAAAAGTCTGCTTTATTATTCCTCCTGTGTCGCTGTCGCTGTCCCTGTCTCTGTCCGTCCAGTGAAATCCTTGAGATATGTGCAATCCCAGCATTGGATTTATCCCGAGGCATCATTCAGTGTGGCAGCGAGTTCGTGTGTGTGTGTGCCTTGCCTGCATGGTGCAACATTTCGCGCTGCAGGCACTTGGCTTCAACTCCTGCTCCTGCTCCTCCTCCTCCTCCTGGCAGCCTCGTTTCCTGTTTGCCGCTGACTCACCAGCAAAGATTCCTGGCCAATTCAGTGGCAATAGGGCCAAAGGGTTCCGGGGCTTAGCTGCCTTTATTTGGTAGTTGGAGCCAAACTAATTGTGATTGCACCGCCCGAGTTTCCTCAACTTCCAAGCGCATTACTCATGCATTTCATTGGAAAACTTTTGTGAGTAATCCCGGGCCAAAAGAGCTGGGAAATTGGCGGTGAAAAAAGTGAATCAATAAGAAATGCAAGTGCCAGAAAGTTTTTGTGGCCCGAAAGAGAAGGGCAAGCTTTTCAGGTATTTTTGTCAGGGTTTTATCACAAATATTTGAGTGGAATTCTGTGGTCTTGTGGGGGCTTTACGAATTTACTATTAGCTCTTGTTTTTGTAGAGAATTTAATGAAAATATATGCAGCAAGTCCTTTCTTCTTTTTTTAAAACCAAAACACTATTACTTTAAGTTACCTAGAAAGTGGAGCATTCATTCTTTATGCATTTATCTACACAAAAACCATTATGCCCTGCACATGTCCCTCAGACCTTATCTTTTATCGAATGCCAAAATTTCCCTGAATTTCCACAGTCTGCTGCATTTCTGCTTTTTCCATTTTTGAGCAATTGAGGTGAACAATTAGAACACTTGCTCGCATGCTGGACAATTTGGCAATCTTGAAGCGGCCACGACGCACGTTCGAGGATACGTGGCGAACAAAGGACACCGAACGAATGATTTTCGAACAAATGCATTTCCCAGGAACGAAGGATAAGCGAGGGCGTACACACACTGTGTCCTGGCTATCTTGAGTGCGAAATCACGTTCGATGAATGCCATTCATTGGCCATAATTGGACTAACCGACACCTGCCCTGGTTAGATACACGCATACCGAATCCTTTCAACTTCCTGGAAGTCTGCTAATCCTCTTTAAAAACAAATAGTTCATAAATAAACCAAATACTCCAAACTAAACACGTTCCTTAAGTCTTCTCTTCAGCCAGTGCAATGAACTTTCCAAGCCGCAAAGAAATTTCAACTTTTATTCAAATTTCGTTAGTGGGCATTTATTGGCCCCGAAAGGGAACAATAATCATATAATAAGCGAAATAAGAAAACTGGAAATAAGATAGAAAAATACTTTGCGATCCCTCCTCGGCGCACACAAATGAAATTTAATTTTATACAGAGAACATGTCGTAAAGCCCCTTCGGCCCCAGCATCATCATCTGCCTCCGTCGCCGCCAGGTCGCTCCCCGCCTCCGATTAGCATAACATCAACTGGACTGGGACTGGGACTTGGACTGGCAGTTGGACTTGGTCTTAGGTCTAAGACTTGGTCTTGGTCTTAGTATTTGGTTATTGGAATACAAATGCGGATGGGAATGACCGCAAATCACACTTGGTCTCTCTCATACATTAATTAATAACTCCTATGAAATTAGCGACAAGACATTATTTATACATTTCGCTGTTGTACGTGGCAGCCCCGAAAAAGAAGACAACCACAAATGGAAATTGGCAACGGTTAGTGCCTTTTGTTCATGATCTATTGCTTGCTTCAGTTTTTTTTCTTCTCTCAAAAGAAATCTAAATACTAATAAAAAATTAACTAAGCTGAAATTGGTTGACCCAACCCACAAAGGTGGCTCCAAAGACTCTTCCGCCGCCTCCGCATAATTGGTCAAGTTTAATGACCTTTTCGTTTCGTTTTAAGTATGAAACTTAAACTTATTCTGGATTATAGTACTTAAAGAAATGACCTGGACTAGTTTGATTTTAGATTTTTTAATTACTATTTATTTTAGCATAGTGTTTTTGTGTTATTATTTTTTCAAAGTTGATTCCGTTCTTTATAAATTGTATTTAATATTAAATAATCAAATAGCTTTAGTAAAATACCCAAAACTTTCAAAAAAATAAGAACCTTGAGAGTTACCTAATTTATGGTCTATATTATTCACCCAGAACTAACAATTTCGTTATCTTCTCTACCATTACCATTCCACTTTACCATTAAAAAGTTTCATGAATTCCTCCGTCCGGTCGCCTTGTCTTTGTAGTTGGAACGCTTATTTCGATACTGGCACTAAATCCAACCAAAAATTAACATAATTTGATCGAGCGGTACCAGCAATGGAGATGCATTTTTTATGGCCCTCACCGCTGGACCGGGGCTGGGAAATTATTACAAGGAAAACGATACCTTACACAGATTTCCCCCCGCAACAACATGATGATGCTTTCTTTCCACCTCTCTCTCTCTCTCTCTTGGTTTATCTGGCAGGAGGATCTTGGAATTATATGCCAAGGGAAAGAGGGGACTAGACAAATGTTATTACCAAAAACGAAGACAACGACCGACCCCAAAGATCTGTGACTAAATTTATTCAAAAGCGATTCGAAAAACGAAAAAGTCGTCTGTCTCTCCCCTTTCTTCGTTAATTCGAGACAGTTTGATACTTATACGCAGACACGGAGAAGTGGCTGCCCGATCCGAAAGGTAATTCTAATACGTGTGACTGCCATTAGAGGAGAGTACTTTGGAGAGCCGCCGCTGGGACGAGAGATAGGCCCATCTCCATCTCCATCCCCATTTTCTCATTTTCCATCCCGAACTGTGCTGCACAGCCTCCAGCCACGTCTTAGGCGGCGGCTCCCTCGTTCTGCCCCTCGACTTTCTTTCACCTACAAGATTTATCGCTCTGTATTTGTATTATTTTTAGTTGCTTTATGTCAGCCACAGCACAGATACAGTCCCCGTTCCCGTTCCCCCAGAATGTGTTCACAATAGTACCTGGCGGACGCATATATTCAGATAGTTAGCTTTTACTTCTGTGACACTGCGGATGACAAATTCGAGGGATTGGGGATGGGGAGAAATGACATGAGGGGTAGATATGTATATACATATATGTATATGTTATGAACAAAGAATCGAATAAGTTTGTACTTATTTAAGGTAATATCTATATTATTAAGTGGGGGAAATAACTGTTTGGTTTTGATAATTATTTATCTGCTTAATCTGTTAGAAATCAATTTAAAGATAGATTAAAAAAGCTTACTGAAATTTAATACGTTCTTAAGAGTTTAACAAAAGCGATTAACAAAACATTGAAAACCTTTAATTCCTAATTCTTAGATACTTTTATAAATCAATAAGAATCTTATTATTTTTTTTATTTTATCAAGATTAAATCAAGTATTAAATACAAAAGAAATTAATATACCTATCATGTAACAAGCAGTGGCCGTGGGGCCTTCGACTCGTACCCAATTTTACTGGTTAAATTATAACTTAATATTGCACTTCTTTGTTTACCACCGAATTACTTTTATTTAGCAAAGGTCTTTTAACTTGATAATATTATAACCAACTTTATATTATAACCTTGAAACCCTATAATTTTATAATTCTTAGAATCTTTTATAAATCTTGCCAATTTATGTTAACTTATAATATGAAACGTACTACTGCAATTTCTTCCTTACAAACAAATTACTTTAATTTAGAACAGTGCTTTTATTGAGATCTTCCAATTATTCTTTAATTTAACATTATGAAAATGCATTAATTAACTCAATTTTTGTAATTACTTTCCATATTGTAGTTACTATTCATAAGAATCAATTATAATAAATTACCTGAAAACATAACTAACTCAAAAAAAAAGCATAAATAACAAAAGTTACCTGTTTTTTCGTATGTATAAATAATTCCCTCATGCTTCTACTATACATATTTAAACTATCCGAAGGCATCGCAACTTTATTCATATTTACTCTTAGCATTCCTATTTAATTATACCCGAGATCCGTATTAGACAATGATAGGAAACTAGTTTGGTTCATTACCCATTAATATTCCAAACGAGTAACAATTTAGCGAGACTTCCCATAAAGTGCCCGGAGTTTTGTAAATCGGTTTTAGGCCTGCTGATACATATATTTATATGAATATATGTACCTGTGCCAGTTTAGGAATTTGTTGTGCCATTGTACAAAAACAATGCGAGTGTGTAGCATTATGGGATGTGTCCCATGTCCATCCAAGTTCTGTCTCATGCTCCGAATCGGTGTGTGAGTGTACATTGATGCCGCTTGGTCGTCTCCTACACACAATAAGCGGACAAACTATAAAACTTGAATCAAATCGGACAAAACAAAAATAAAATTTTATTGCATTCCAGCACTAAAATCGTTCGATCGTGAGTGCGTCTGTGTGAGAGGAGTATCGGTATCCGAGAGATACTCGCCCCGCCGGGAAGTGTGCAAAGAGGCTGAAGAAGCAGCAGCAGCAGCAGCATCTTGCCTTTGGTCTGGCATCTCCCCAGATCACATAGCCCTTGTATGCTCTTCCAAAGGGTGTTATGGATTTTGGAGAGGGGTTTGTTTTTGTATCTATTAAAGAAGGGGAACGCAAATTGGTATCTATATTAATTATAAGTATGTATGACGTTGTGACCTCTAATAAGAAAATAACCTTTATAGTTAACGTTGACGTAGAAATTGAGATGCCCGCCTTAGCACTTCCACTTTCGATATTAAAGATACTACAAAATCATCCCTTTTCTTTAGAAAAATACCCTTTAAAGAGTATTCCAAATTCGACTTTTTTCTTTTTCGATTCTCTCCTTTTTGTCCCACTCAATCGGAGTGTTTGTCTCTCAGTGTGTCGCCATGTGCGTATGTCCCCCTGCCCTCAAAAACAAAACTCTTTGCCTAATATTCCATTAACGGGCTTATTAAGGCAGCACGTATTGCTGGCGACCCACACAAACTCGCAGATGCAGACGCACACCAGCACAGATACAGATACAAAAAGAAAGAGAAAAAGATAGAGAAAAGGAGAGAGAGAGAGGGAGTAGTTTAATAAAAGGTACTGATGCATAAATGGGTGTTTGTATCTAAATTGATCGAATTTGGGGACACACACAAGACACAAAACCGGGGCAAGCAGATGAACAGCCAAAGAGGGAATGAGTGAGCGAGAGCGCAGAAGGGCAGACTGAGAGGCAAGATGTACTGGGCCAGGTAGAAATTCCCGCAAGTTGAAGGGAACTAAATAAAAACAAGTAAGATCGCCCTACTAAGGTGTCTTAGGTTTATAAGATACCTATTACTGAGGGGTTTTCGGTATATAAACGCATAAAAAATGGGAATACCAATTACTTGCAGAAAATATGGGCCTCCTAACTCAACTAAGCATTTGCAAATCTTGTATATGACATTGAATTGTTGTGAATATTAATAGATTTGTATATTATGGCATAATATAGTGTCATGCCAAGTTATAACTTTTTATTCTGTACATTTCAGGAGTAAATTAAAGTAATTTAATTATGAAATGATGTAAAAATATATATATATAAGGTGATAATTTTGTTATATTTAAAGTTACTATAAGGAGTTAATTTTATACAACAATAAAAACTCACTATTCTTAAAGTAATCAATAAATAAATGTTCTCCTAAGTCTTCCGCACCCATAAATATACCCCAGTTCAAAAACAATACCAGGTATTAACACACAACCAATGCGACCGCGACTCTTTGACTTGAAGTTGGAGTTGAAAATTGGACAGCGACGGCGGCTGCTAAAGCAGGTACAATTTTATAATTTCGTTTCGTGTTTAATTAAAGGTGAAGTTTTAGAGAAATAATAAAGAATTATCGAGGCAGCCCAGAGCTCTCCTCACACACACCGACAATCGAATTGAACATTGATCGTAAAGCGATGGGACGGGGTCCATTGGGACCCCAAAAATAAAAATATATACAGTTTTCCTTCTTACTCCGGACTTAGACTGGACGCTGGACGTCGGCGATCATTATGCCATAAATAAAGATTCGTTCCATGCTCCGGGTTCAGCCAGAGCTATGGGAACAGAGGTATCATACCTCCGAGGGCATTTCATATGAGGCATTTTTATTGCGGCTGCTACATAAAATGCTTCCTAAGCCTAGGCCCTTAAATTGGGTTTCGGCCCATAATTATGGTTCGGTTATGATTAAAGTTCAGTTATTGTTGGCGTGTCTATGTACCGAAGTTGAAGTTCGAAAATCACTGACATTTAATTGCCCAAGGCAGAGATCGAGTTTCTGGATGGATGGTTTACTGTTTCTAGCACAAAACTTTGATTGTTTTTGACATTTTAGATGGGGTTTTTTGAAGGTAACCAAGCTCTATAATCAATCAAAAATCTGGTGGAAATAACTAAGTAATGTTGTATGTTTTCTTGAAAAATAAACAAAAGTTGTAGAGTAAATATTAAGTGATGGATGAGGAAGAAGAGATATAACTGAGAAGTTAAGTTTTTATATTAAAACGAACTAATCAAATAATTTAAGGAATGAATGCAAAGTATCCTAAATTAATTTTGTAATTTTTAAATTCAACTTTATAAACTACTCTATAATAATTTATTTAATATTCAATATTTATTCTATTGAACTCACTTCACATCTCGATCAATTTATGATCGCATTCAATCGCTGCCAAACTGAACTTAATTTATTTCAAACAAATTGAAGAACATCAAACAAATTTGGGGATTTGTCAAATTTTCAATTTCTCAAGCGAAAAATGTTTGGACAGGCCAAATGACAACGCTTGTCAAAATCAGACAACACAAACTAATCATTTTCACCCGAACGCCGGATCGGCGAAGAGAGCGCGTGCCAAACACGTCCGCTCCTCGTTGCTCCCTTCCATCATAGAACCGAAAAGTCAACCATGACGATGATGACGACCAAGACCACGATGACGAGGCACTTGATGGCAGCTCCGACGACAACTGATCTGCTCTACGGGTTTCCTGGGACAAAAGGGTGGCCAATTACCTACTAATGGGACATGGTAGAGCTATGTAAATGTTGATGTTACTAATTATTTTAATTATTGAAGACTAAAAGTCACTTAAAGGCATTACACATTATAGATAAATAAATATTTAAAGGTATCTCCTTACATTAAATTCGAAAAAATGTATTTAAAAGTGATTTGTTAAAGATTTTTGAGTATAATTTTCAAAGAAAAGTGTTTCTCACATATACCTAAGCAAGTCCCTCCTCTGGGATTCGCATACACTGCAGTTGAAGGGCCGTTCTCTGCGCTTTTCATTCCGTATACCTAAGCGATTCTCTCTCTTTGCTCCTTTGGCTCATTTTTCAGTGGTTCAAGAGATGTATTTGGTTATAAAAAATCGGCATTAACTAAAGATCTTGGGTATGCTTAACCCATAAAGGATATATTATCCCTTCCACATACTTAGAACCCCAATGAGTGTCTCCTCACAGAGCCAGAGTTCGACTCAGTCTCGGCACGAGCCGGCCTAGACTTATCGCCTTGGTCATCGGACATATACTTACTATAATGCCAGTGCGCCCGCTGAAGTGTCTGCACTTACGACTTTATCGCTAGCCGTGGTTCGGCCTTTCACCCGGCCACGACGACCCAGCAACGGAGCCGGGAATGAGCTGCAAACATTTTTACGACATTGACAAGGGCAACATACAAGCGGGCGGGGCAAACAAGAGACAACAACGCAGCTCCGCAGCTTGGCCCAAGACAATTGGCTGTAGTAAAATCGAAAGCAATAAAATTCTCTAATTGTTTTTTCGCCAAAGCAAACAATTGAGATTGAGCCTCGGGCTAATTGATTCACACTTTCTTTTTGGCTGTAAAACACGATGTATCGAGGCGATGAAGTGCTCCCCTGGTTTATGGCCCTTTTTGTATATTTGTGACCCCCTCTCTGTGTAGATCAGCAGTGATTAAATCTTTACTGCTCGGTCCAGTCTGGCAGTGACATCTAATTGGTTTTACGTCGCAGTCTTAGAGGCTCCTTCTCCTCCTCCACCTTTGCCAGAACCCATTGTGGCAGCTTAATTGGGCCAATTCAATGTCGTCAGGCAAATCAAAAACAAACTGGCCAGCAAGTACTTAACTATGACGGGTCGGGACAAGGCGCTTTTTGGGTTCGAGATATATTAAGAAAAAGAAGTAGGGAGTATATAGAAGCAAAGATACCCTTTGAGGGTACAAATGTAGTTAAAAATTGTGCTTTCTATTCTCCTCTATTTGAATAAACCTCATTAAGAAATCTATTTTTTGTTAGAATAGATAAATAACATATTTTTCATAAAGGTCCTTGTATTTATTTTCCTTAGAAAATACATTACTCTTTTATATCCTCAAGAAAAGCAAGGCTTTTATGACTAAATTAATCTTCTAAGTACTTAAAACAAACAAAACACACTACACCTCATACCCCTGGAGTACCCTGTAGAATTACCCAAATATCGGTGGCAAAGAAAACATTTTCTTTAGTTTTTCCACGACCTCTCACGATGGTGATGATGATGAGGCACATACGCCGGCCGACCTATGTCGGATATGGAGCGGTTGAGCTGAAGAGGAGGTTGGAGGAGGAACCAGTTAGACGAGCAGATAATGATGTTGTGATGTCAAGACATCAGCCTGTCGACTGGGTTGACTGTCAGGTGACGGATGGCGCGTGAGGATCCCACAGCCACTTGTTGTATTGTTTAGGCTTGGGTTTCGATTTCTTCGGGTTTCTTTCGGTTTTGGGTTCCCCCTTCATTCCTCTAACGCCGATCCATCTCCCTGGAACCCAATCTTTACCACTTGACACGCACGAACCACTGCAGCGGCGCCAAAGGATTAGCTGCATTTAATAAGCGTTAATGGCAGAATGGGCTTCTGGTGGGGATTGATCTTTTCGTGGACTGTAGCAGTTTGTGTGCCAAGAGTCAACAACCAGTAGGCGTTAAAAGGGTGTCGTGGGAGGTTACATAGCAGACTCTGTTGACCTTTGGTATTCCAAAGGGATGCACTGCCACGTAATGTCCCGGGGGTAGCAGTTACGCTAGTGCATTGTCGAGAGGAGAATGAAATGTGAGGGTAAACAAAGGATTAATTGAGAGTATTAAAGCTTAGCAGACTTTGTCGGAGGAATACAAAATTTAGCATAATTATTTATATACAATTTTAAGGAAAATCAAGCCACGGCTTCAGATTAATTTCTAATTAAAAAATAACCTCCTTCAAAAGTCTTTAATTAAGAAACCCCCCAAAAGATATCCAAATATGTAATAAAATATTTTGAGGAGGCTTCACATTTTACATTATCTAGCAAAAGACTTATCTGGGATGATCCTATTAATTGCAGATCCCATTAATCACCATCAGTCCGTAGTTGGCCAGCTCACTTCCCTTGGTTACCAAACCGGGCACTCCTCCTCCTCCTCCTCGAACCTCTACTTCCCCTTTACCTTCACCATTTGAATTTAGTTGGGCGTAGACGTCACTTATGCACCCATTACTCAAGTCGCGTCGCGAACGGAACGTCGACAAATCCATCAGCGGATGGACTCAACGAAACTGAACTGACCCAAAATTGGGCAGATGCGAAGGCGGCCCCGGGGCAGGTTAAATAATAAACGAATTACGGAATGTAAAATAATTCATTTAAATGTTGTAGTTTGTTTTTTTCTCTTACTTCTTCATTCGTTTCTGGGGCTGTAAATGCAGCAGTTTTCCACTGAATTTAATTAGCGGCCTCGACAAATTAACGGAGGTGGATGCGGTTGCTTGGACGCTTCGCTGGGTTTTCTTCAACTTCCAAAACGCTTCTTTTCTTTAGACAAAATACACTGGGAGAAGGGTGACTAAGGGGATTTAATATTAGGGGTATAATATATTAAATCTTTAAAGTAGGGACTTAATTTTAAATTTTAGTATTAACCAAACAATTTAATTTATAGTTTCTAGTTCCAGCAAATACTATTTATTTTTAATTAAATATATGAGTTTGATTTATAATATCAATCTAAAATATTTGTTGCTGGCTTTACAATAAATAAAGACTTAAATTGACTTATATACTTTGAAATTACACAGTTCGAACCTTTCGAGGAATTTTTTGAAGACTTAAACTTCCAATAAAAATATTTCTATAAGCTCCTTGAGATGGGTAAATATTACATTAAAAGCTCACTCAATATTTTAAATAAATAAAGTTTAAAACAGAATATTTTGACAAGATCTTAATATTTTTTTAAATATTTTCCAAGACCCTATTTCTACAAGTGTTGCCTCGGATTTCATCCGTTTCCCGAGCCTCTTCGGTCACTGATCGTTGAGCAAAGCAACCCTACTTCGACCCTCAACCCCCTTTCGGGTTATCGCCTTTCTAGCATCAGCTGGAAGTGACCCAAGTGAATTATTTAAATTAATAAAATATGCTAAAACGTGTTACAAGTGTGCGAGAAATATGTGTGTGTCCATCATCTGCATATGCGTGGATCTAATGTAATAGATCATATAATTAAAAGAATTATGGTGGAAACTCCGCACAACAACAACAATTGCGCCCAAACAATGGCAAATAATTTTCCAAAAATGTGTTGGTCCGTTTCCCCTATCATCCGGTCAGCAACTTTCCGGGGAGAGAGCAGCAGACGGTGGCCAAAATATGGTAGCAGTAAGATGATTTAGGGCCAATTGAGGCGCTAGTTTTTCTTTCAGTTTTCTTTTACTTTTTTTTTTCTTACCATTTGGGAAAGTGCGTTCCAGTTTGGAGTCCGCGATTTGCATAATTTCGAAATGATTTTGCTGAACAAAAAAAATTTCGAAAGTAAATATCTAATAAATATGTACAAGTGGGAAATTAGGTATTCTGCAGGAAGGCGTTGTTGCTAGGTTTAATCGGTGTGAAAATATCTTTGGCTGATTTATAAATCTATCTAGAAATTCCCAGGCCCAAGATAAATAATTTTGTGTCTTAACTTGGCCAGTCATATTTGTGCATAAATTATATTCCTTCTGTGTGTGGATATTATCAAAGAAATCAACTTCAATTTGTGTTGATTTTCCTGTGATTTCTCATCATCCTAGTACTCCGGCAAGTGAGTCCTGGCAGCTACTCGACATTCCTTAATTATTGCTCCCGTGTTAAGTGCTTTCCTCTGCTTCAGAAAGTGATTTCCTGACTATCCTGCCACCAGGCTCTGTCTCTCTCTCTCTCTCTCTGCAAAATCCCTGACAGTGCCAGTGAAATATAATGTTTCACTTGGCATATTTGCAGTGCATATTTGACGGGGATATATGTGCACCTACATGTGAGGGAGAGGAGGGAGGAGAGAGTGTGTGCTAGTCAGGGGGAGGATGCGGCTACAGGACCAGGCTCTTATGCGCTGCGCCGCACTCGAGTGTGTGTGCAAACAAAGCAAACTGGGAAAGTGCCACTAATTACAATTCCCACACGCAGGACCCTGCTGCACATCCCTACATCCCTGCATTCACCGCATTTGCATCCTTGTGCATCTGGCAAGTGTTTGCCCATGTGCAGGCAGGAGGGGGGAAAAAGCGGATGATGAGGCCGGTCAACAAATGCCATATCCTCCTTGGACTTTGGCTGTCTGGTGCCTGGGCCTTGCGCGTCCTTGCCGAGGACTCTGTTTGCCCTAGTCCTCCTAGCCGCCTGCAGATCCTGCCTCCGATATCATATCATATTTCCGTGGCCCGATTCCCTACGCTGACCTTTAGGCGTTGCTCCTGCTCTTGCTCCTGCTGTCGGCACCACGGAAATCGATTGGAACCCAAAACTGTGGCACGGAATGTCCCTCGACCGTGACCACAGTCGTCGTCGTCGACGTCGGTGACTTGCTCGATGATTTCATTTGCGGTCTATCTACCTGTAGTCCTGCCCCCTGCCCTGTATTGAAATTTGAACAAAAAACTATTTACCTTTGGCACTGGAAAGAATAGAACTAGGAAATAAATATATTTTAAAATATATGAAATATAGAGAAGATTATTTAGGATTTGCATATATTTAAATATAAAATTTTCCATTAAATTCCCCACATAAAACCTTAAATTTGATCCTTCTTAAATACACACTTTTTTGCCCTGTGTAAAAAACCAACACGAAGAGGAAAAACCAGCGACAGACAGACAACAAACACACAACTGTCCCATTCACACGCACCCGTAGGAAAAGCAGGGAAATTTCCACCTGCGCCGGTGGTCAACGTCATCACCGCATTCGGTCGCCTGAAAGTCGCGCGGACAGGTGAAAAGCGTCACCGACATCTTCTTGGGCCAATGTTCCGTCTGTCGTCTCTGTGGTACCTCTAATTCCATTCCCCTCGATGGCAGATTCAAGTGCGAGGAGCAGTGCCCAGCCAGCGGAGCGTCCAATTTGAGGCCATTTAGCCGGGCAGCCCAATTAGCCTGCACTCGCATCTCTCTTAAGTCCCCCGTCATTTCTGGCCAATTAATTTTCCCCCGGGCCATGTCGTCTGAAAAGTGTTAATACCAAAAGGGGCGGAAGAGAGTGGCTAAATGGTGGGGATCCACCCGAAAATTGCAGACAAGTTTAGTCAAAATCTGACTATGAAGACATTTATTATGTTGTTAAACCTTTTAGGGATTAAGTGCATTAAGTTTTCTTGAAACTATTTAGTTATTTAGATTTCTACTACATTTTAGAAGAAACTTCTGGCCAAAAATGTCATTTATTATTTCTTTTGGTGTCCTGCTTTGAAGTCAATTGTTAATTTCACTTCTTAGAAGTCAAATTTAGGGTGAAAACCTAATTGATTGGATGAAATTACTCTGAAAATAACAGGAATGACAGATCCTGCAAGGAGGTATTTATTTAAATTATAGAAAAGAAATAAACAGCTCCTTCAAAGTGCTTACTATTTTATTGAAAATCAAACGTTTTTTATATTTTCCTAAACTTGATTTCCACCTCTGAATTAACTACCCATGAATATCGATGCTTGGAAAAGCAGTCTATTCTGGAGTTGCCAGGGCATGAAGGACGAGGAACGAGTTGCCGCCAGCGGAAGTCCTTCAAGTTGGCGGTTCGGCAATCGATATGTCTTGGAAATGTTGAAAGGCGCCTCGGAAGATTGATGGTGCTTTAGAAGCAAGCAATTCACTTGAAATTCACGTGGGCAGACTACACTTAATGTGATATATATATATATGCATATATGTCCATATATCTGAGAGCAATTTGCCATGCAACCAAACAATTAAGCTGCGAAATTGGTGCGCTTGCAATTCCCGTTTTGCGGGATCTCGAGAGATCTGCCTGGGCTTCGGGCCAACCTCAATTAATCTCTTTTGCCAAAAGCCGACCGGACTTGACCCGAAGCTGTATCTGTATCTGTGTAGCTGTAGCTGGAACGTCACACTTCAATCAGACAATACAAAAATATTGAAATGAGCCTGGAACCGAAAGAGAACTGTGCGGCGGCGGCGGCGAAGTAAAAAAGAATTTCGCAGAATCATTTTAAATGAAGTTCATTTTTCGCCGAGCGCGTTCTCAGGTAATCCGGCAAATGAATAATTGATCGCGCTCTATAATTAACGGATCCACTCAATTGCCAGCATTTTAATGCAGTCAGCCGGCAAACAAAAGCCAGCTCTATCTTTAGAGTGAATATATAGCTAACTATATATATTTTTACATTTATATGTATATCTACCTCATGGTCACCCAAAAATCTGATGTGCAATTTTCATTATTTCTCAGCCACTGGCAGATTTTTGCGGAAGCCATGAAGTTAGAAACTTAGTTCACCGAATTTATTACGATTTTTATGAGTATTTTTATACACTTCCAAAGGGTTGTGTGGATTTTAAAAGATATATATTATTTTCTAGGAAAGAAAATTGAATTTCAATTTAATTGTTTAAGTATTATAATAATAATAATATTATAGATATTAAAACCAATTAATACCGATTTCTACGACTATTTTTAACACTTGAAAGATATTTTAAAAAATGCTAGATTTGAAATTTAAGTGTTTAATTAATTTTTAAGAGCAAAATCTTCTCTCTATCTAATTATTTTCTTGTAATATTTAATAACTACTTTAATATTGCAATTTGAGGAAATGTTCTACTGTTTATGTAAGCTTAAAATATATAATATATTAATTTTCTTTGATATTTTAACAATTAAGTAATATTAGGTAATATTTTAAGATTCTTTTGAAATAATAAGGCAAATGATATATATGATATATTTTTTCATGTTTTTTATGTTTATTATTCTTATTATTTCAAAACAACATACAAAATATATAAATATTCAACAAAGCACCTTGATCATAGCCTTTTATCTTTATTTACGAGGGTCGTTTGATAAGTCCGTGACTTTTTGTATTTGCCGCGCACTTGCTC
>JAEIHY010009761.1:0-10015 GCA_018904565.1 Drosophila tsacasi
GAAGCTGAGAGAATGTAACGCATACGCAGCGTGGTCCCGAAATACTTTTGCCAGTCCGTCGAAGAACAGTGAAAATAATCTGACAATACACCGAAAACATTGAGTTTGAGCGAAATTTAAAAGCAGAATCTACACATATAGAAAACACAAGTTGGTAAGTCGGCACAGAAAGCGTTTCTTGCAATGGAATTTTTATTCCAAGCGTATGGGGATAAAGAGACAGAATGCGAATACGTAAGGAAGTATTATGGGCTTTTTTGAGCCGTTCCCTTTATTTCGTGCCGAGTGTTGGATGTAATGTGCGTTGTTTGCCCGCCTGTTAGCGAGGATGTGCGAGCATTGTCAACTGGCTTCGCCTTGAAGCTGATTATTACTGTTTGACACATTCTGCCGACTCGTCGACTATTCGCGTGGCCCAGTAGGAACGTCTGCCTGGCATCGACATCCATACTCGTGTATCCACACATCGACGTGCACATCTATTTCAACTAGCACATCAAGCATACGCCCCATCGACGCCCCCCACGGCTGACTTATTGAGCAAACAGCGTCACAGTCCAGGCCATACATACTCAACGTGTGTGTACGTACGTCTATGTCACAGTTGTGGCAGGCAAACAAATGGGGAAAGTGGAAAACGTGAAAAGTGAGAATAAATAAACAAAAGCGGGCTGCAGGGGAAGGAACAAGTCAAAGACTTGTGCTGTCTGTCGCACCGAGGCAATGACCAGTCGTCGGGTTAGCTTAATTTTCAGCAAGATTAAGATGTTCTCACTGCGGCTTTATTGCTTTACTAACCACACAAAAAATAGTTAGATTGCTGTTGCAGTTCGCTGATCTACTGATTCGTTTAATTGAATTATTGTGTTGCCTTTTCCTCAAGGAACTGAGACTTTCATTGGGTAATTATGTGGCCGCCGACGATAAAACAAACATGTGAGAGCCAAACTTTCTTCATTGGGCAATCAATTACCGCATTTCGTTAGGTGAACGGAATCCAATCTAACAAGTTCTGTAATTGATTCTGCAATTATTTCGTCATTTATCTCCTCAATGCGAGAAAGGTGGGTAAATCTTATTTGTATTTTTTATTTATTATAAATGATATCTTCCTTTGTAATTGCTATTTATTATATGCCACTACCTGATTAATTCTTACAAAATAATTATCTAATGATTAAATAAAACATAGAACTAGTACCTTCCAGTAAGTATACTCTAAAGATTAATACTTTCTATCATTTTTCTTTTTAATTTTATTTAAAAATTTGTATATTTGTTGTATTACATATAATTTTACGGTTCTTTAATAAAAATTAAGCATTTTAAACCAACAAATATATTTATCCTCCTGTCAAACGTCAGTCAATCCACCTTTCTACCATTTCGTACTGTGTCTCAATTTTTTAAAAGGTACAATTTCCAGAGAAGTGTCATAAATTTTCCGCTCAAGTTATTACTTAACTTTACTCTCAGCTCCCAGGTCTCCGTTCTCAGTTCCTTTGGGAGCATTAGATATCTCTTTTATTACCCACTCGTATCGGAATTGAATCGAAATTCCCAGAATCCCCGGCCAATATCGTTGGATTAGACACGACGATAACACGCGTATAATGTTCTCAAAACTCTAATAGAGCGTTGGCATCTTCAAGCCGCTCGTTTGCTCGCTTTTTCGCCACTCGAGTTTCGTAATCATTTTCTCATCTTTCGCTCTTTCCCCTTTTTCCCCCTTTTCCCCTTTTCCGGCGGGGGCAAGCTGTTGCATGGCCGGTGGTTATAGATTGCCTCACAGCACATTACATTACATTTGATTATGAGTCTGTGTGCGCGTGTCGGCAACTACGCCTCACAAAATGCCACTGTCCCAGCCCCCGGGCCCCGCCCCGATCCCCGATCCCCCCGAGACACAGTCACAGGAAGGAAGCTTCAAGACGCGATTAAATCGGCAAATAAAATAGCAAGCGAACGGCGTTCGGTGTGTGGGATAGAGATAGAGTGATTGAGGGTAGAGCAACAAGAAGAAAATGCTTTCCGTGGAAGGCGGAAAATGCAAAGAAGGCAAAACAGCAGTGCAAACAGCAAAGCGGGGCGGACTGCACCCGGGTAAATACTGCAAATGCTGGGAAAAATGAATTTTTGAAAAAGTTTGCTTTTCGGGCCACGAGGAGGGTTACCCCGCTCTGAAAGGGAAGAGTCTCAATCGGCTTTAAATGTTTTCGGAAAAGAAAGGAGAGCATGTAGTAACTCGGGGGATGTCTTGTGACTGAGGTCGACTTCCTGATTGAATAGATAAATGAAGGACGGAGAAGCACAGAAAATTGATTGCTCGGCGAAGGAATGTAAATGGATTCTCCATAGGAGCGCACAATAATACCAACTTGTATACAAACTCGCATATACACAATACAATATGTAGGTACGTATATCTTCTGGTGAACAAATGAATAGACTTGAATAGAATGGATTCGAATGAAAAATAAAAGTCGAGGGAAACACAAAAATGCCAAGTAAACTGATAACAAATTTGTTTACCCCACAGAGTTCAAGGTCGGTGGAAGTGTAACAGGTAGAACGATGGATGGATTCGCGACCCTGAACGTTCATATCGAGTTACTAATAAAATTTGAGAAATCGGGGAAAAAAACGTTAAATTTGGCGAAAGCACGAATCGATGGAAACTTTTTAGGTTAGTTCTTTTAAACAATAAAAGAAGAAAGAAAACAGTGAGAGACACTAATCGATTCCATCCAATTCAGGATCCAGAATGATGCCTTCTTTTCTTTTGCATTTTGAGTACAGGGTATAAGGAGGTTAAGAAAAGGAATTTAATTTTCTATAATTGTGTTTCCCAAAAAAACTCAACCCTTAAAAGGTTCTTTCCAATTTAGGGAAAGCGGAAATTCAATTTAGAGCTTCATACTCGAAGTTCTGAAAAATCTAGTTGACAAATAATTACTGGAATAAGAGTTCGTTGAACTTTATTTTTATTTATTTTGTGTATAAGAAAACTAAGGAAAGTTCATTTATTTTTATTCATATTACAAAAAATTATATATCATATTAATTATTCTTTTTCAATCTAGAGTAACGTAATTGTTTTCTTGTTCCAAATATTTCACCGCAACAACAAGCATTCATTAAACTGAAAATCTCACAGCAGACCCGCCGGTATGCTGACATTTATGTCTTGGTTTACAACTTCCCTTATTGGTTCATTAGTTACTAACTTTATAGCACCGAAATGGTGACAAGCGGAAGGGGGAAAAAATCAAAAGAGTTTGTTCGGCGAGTTTCACCTTTTTCGTAACTTCCCCGAAAATTGTCTCCAATATTTTGTGTTTTGTCAGACCAGAAAATGATGTGAACAAACCTAATTGCTTCAATTCTTTTTTTTTTCATTTTGGACACTGGCGAGCGGTGGATGGAATCCCATGATAATTATTAAGGGCCATGGCAACGTCCGTTCGGTGCAAGAGAATCGCATTAATTTCCCAGCCCATCGCCGGCCAATTACCGGCCAAATGCTATTAGCCACAGACCCGCAACAGGCCAATTACAAGAGCAACTCGAACTCAAGCCGGGCAAACCTAATCAAGACCCAAAAAGACCTGCCAAAAAATGTTCAACTTGAACTGAATCGAGTTACGTGAACAGTTCCAGGCTGTGTCTCCTCTACCGCTTCTATGATTTTTGCTCAAATAATATTTTAAAGGCCGGTGAGCAATTTAAGCCCTGGTCTGCTCACTCGAGCTTAGTTAGGGGATTTTCTTGGGCCATCATTCCGCTCAGCGGAATGGACAACTCAACTGTCTGTTACTCTGCTACTCTGGTGTGGCTTCTGTTTCAGTTTCGGTTTTTGTCTCTGTTTCTGTGTTGGTTTTATGGCAAGTCAAAAACCTATTAATGCCCTGCTCAGCAGCACGTTCAACTTGTTACAATTTTTATTTTTATTTTCATTTTCCTCTCTCATCGTTTTTCTGCGCACACTAAAACATGTTGCCTGATCCGGCGATTGAAGATTTAAGTTTGAGATTAATATCCAAGTGTTGTCATTTGTTCGCATATGAATATTCATATATATTCTAACCTCCAGATGACCTTGTCAGTTCCAAGTAAACAGGTGTAAAGTCAACGCCCCGGGCTTGGAGTAAACTAGGAAATTGGCAAAATGTAAGTGACACAGGAAAAATATTTAAAAGTAATTAGAAATAACAGCGAAATGCAAAGACAAATTAAAAACAGTTTACTATAAATATATATTTTATTAAAAGAGAGAAATATATATTTTATTAAAAGAGAAAGATAAGATTTTTAATAAATCAAACTAGAAATATATATTTATTAAAGTTGGTTATTTATTTTCTTTACAAATAATCTTTCAATTACAGAAATAAATGTACTTTTTGCTCATCAACATCTTAGACTTCTTGTATAAATAGTTCAAAATATTTTAAATAACAGAAAGCTTAAGCATTTGCACACTTGAAGCTAGATATATTTGAAAAGAAATTCGATTTTAATTGGGCAATTAAGTTTCCTCAACAAGTGTATAGGATGTTCGCATTGACAGAATTTAATTTGTCTGCCTTCCTGTTCTTGTATTTTTTTGCCATTTTATTTGTTTTCTACTAGTACTTCCGCCAGTTGGCTTCTCTGTGGCTTCTGCATTAGCTTCTGCCATCGAGTATCTCATTCCGGCCGCTGTCATATATGTTCGTGTGCCATCTCACCCTCACCCCTTCCCTCGTACATAGACAGATATACCCCACATCGGCCGAACCCAACGGAACCGTGTATTGAGCCGCCTTTGGCGCAGTGTTTGACATGACTTTAATATTTCAGAAAACGATAAAAACAGAGGGAGAGAGTGCGGGCCCCAGACCTACGGCCAAAAATTGTATTTTGGCACTGTGTCGCAACTTTAATCGATACGGAATATCAGCGGCAATAACAACTGCATTCCCATTCCCTTTGATTGTTTGCCACAGGGCTGTCATTTTGAATTTTGACTCTCAAGCGCCTGCGATACCCGGGCATATCGTATTTGTATCTCCGGGGTACAGTGCCCCGTCTCGCATCGCAATCAATTCCAATTAGGGTAAGTGGGGCAGGTGTCCCGGCCACACGCTGTGCTGTGCTGCGCTGTGCCGCTCGGGCCATAATTAAGCTGCGTGTCATTATGCATTGCCTGCCAGGATCATTTGGGTTTAATTCAATCAAGCCTCCGTCGCTGCCGCCCAATGTCCACCGCTCGCCATTGAGTCCGCTCGGTCCGTTCGGGTGTTTCCTTTCGCTTTCCATGGAAATGGGAGCCAGCATGGAAATAATCACCGGAAATCTCGGAACGGAAATGGTCGTAATAACGGCACCCGAATTGGACGACAGCGCCGCATTTAGGCAAACAAAGTGAAGTGCCGTCGGCTGGCATTGGCCCTGTCCTCGCTCTTGGCCCAAAGTGTTGTTGTGCATGCCAAAGGTACATTAATTCCCATTCATAAATAACGCTAACGCCGCCTGGCAAAGTGGAAATCAATGCAGTCCAAGTGCTGGCGCACTGGGGCAGCTCGGGATCTCCTCTACTCAAATTGTCTGACTTGGCTCAGATGGGGCACTAATTACTCACTGTAGGCAGCCGCGTGACAAATGGGGGATCGGTGAGTGAGTGGAATACAACAGAGTAGGGAGTCAACGATTCGGAAGTTAAAAAAAAACTAGGTTACATTCGGTTGCCTATCCTTACAGATGCTATACAGAACTCAAAGTAAATTTAAATCAAGAACAGAAGCTAACTTGGGCTCGCCGAATTTTGTATACCCTTGCAGCTTACAATTGGATCATTATGAATTAATCAAATTTGATCAAATGAAAGGAAAAAGTAAAAGGAATTAAATACAATATTTATACATACAAAAACATTTGGTTTTAAGATTTACCTATCATTATATTTTTACAGTTTTGCATTCATAGTTTTGCAATTTCCTCTACATTCCTATGGCAGCCATGTGATATGAAAGATCCAAATAAAAAGACCTTCATTCGCTGAGTTGAAATTTCAAACTGATTTTTATTTTGTTAAGTCATAGCTTAGGTACATATTAATTAACATATTCTAATCTTATCTCAAAACTAGACCCTACATGGGAAAAGATCTTATGTGGAGGAATTTTCCAATGCTTGATATTCCTTATCTTCAAGGAAATGATACACGACTGCTTGCATCTGTTAAGGGATAAAACCCACGCAGGAGTTCGTAGTATCTCCCAGATATCTATACCTAACGCTCAAACTTTGTTTATTTTGCATAACACTATACCCACACTTCTAAAATAACATAAAATATGTGGCCAATTTCTGGCAGATAAAAATATTTTGAAAAATACCGAGAAATTCAAATTTTATATGAAAATATTGAAAACTGGCTATGCTTAAAATTATTTTTTTTTTTAATTTTCCGATCGTTCCTTTGGCTGCTATATGATATTGAGGTCTGATCCGGTCCGTTACGACTTATAAAGTAGTCAGCGTATATAGAAGACTATCTGTCCTTAAAAAACAATATGATTTTACATATATGTAGTTGAGCCTTGATTTATTTGAATTAAGTTACGACGACCAAATCTCAAGGTAACTAATCTCCCATTAACCGGAAAAAACATAAAATTTAAATTCAAAAGTTCACATTATCAAGTTGATATTATTTGTATTAATATAAATGATTTTTAAATTACATAAGAAAGTCAAGAGAAAAGGATGGAAAGACTTGTATACAAATTAATTATAATAAATATTAATAATAGGCTATAAACGAGTCAAAGGAAAATGTACAATATGAATACAATTAATAAGATTCTGAAATATCCATATCTTTTTCACTAGGACCAGAATAGTGTCATTCCCAAATACCTCAACCTTTTGTTGACCCGACTGTGGCCACCAAAAAAGTGAGCTGCCCAAATGGCATAATCTCTGCCTGCACCTCGCACTTGACTTGATTTGCCTTCTCCCGCCCGATAATTGCCACAGGGAACGGACAGAAACTGGGACTGGCGGTGTGCTGCGGGGCTGACAGCTGGCGGGTTCGCAGTTGACTGACTTCTTATCTCCTGCCCCGCGGCAGATGTGAATATGTCAACTTGGTTCGCGCCTCCGCAAATCCTTGCGTCGTTCGCGCTGACATTGAAATGGAAGTGGGGTATCCGGACGTCGACTAGCTATTAAATATGCAATAAATGATAATGTGCTGGGCGAACGAGAGCAGAGGAAAATCTGCTGCTGCTGAGTCACAGCATTCCACTCAGAGACCGCGTTATAAATTACTCCAGCTCGGGGGCAGCTGCGATAAATGATGGTGCAGAAAAGTGCATTGACAGCACTGACAGTTGCCATAAAATATGGTTAAATAACTTGGGTTCAAGTGGGATTTCTCTGCGCACTTTCCGAAAACTATTCCGCGACCATAACATGAATCTTGAGTAAATATTTTGATGTCATTCCCAGAGATGTTTACGAAAATGCTGCCAAAGTCGGAAAAAGAAGCCAGAGTAATCATTGGTTTTATCTCAGGCCCTCACTATCTACCTTTTACAACTTCGCTACGGTAAGTCGTGCGCCAACAAAGCCGTAGCGGGAAGTAAATAAAATAAAACTAAATAAAAGCGGTTAGCACTCAATATGGTTGGCACATAACGTTTACGTTTACGTATGCATCACCATTGCCACCATGATTTAAATCATTTCATCCTGGGCCCCGGAAAACGTCGTGCTGCACGCCACATGGCAGCCCTGGCGACTATAAATTTAAATGGCCATTTCCAGTGTGGCAAAACGGATAATAACCCATTTGATGTGCGGACACACTTTTTCCATTAAATCTAAACACAATGCGATGCTCGCGCACCCAAGAAATATGGCCTAAAAGGTGGAAATGAGGCCTGTCCGGGGCGGCATTAAATGTGTGTATGGGCTTAAACACTTTTACGCCCGCAACTTACGGGGCACAGCGCACACACGTAACGCATACGCACGATTGGCCCATAAATGCTCGTTTCCCTATTCATGATGGCATTGTTAACTCTTTTTAATTGAAATCGTGTTGGGGTTCTATTAAACGCTTTTAAATGCTGACAGAACAAATTTGTATTATATTTTTAATGGGGCATCATCCTCCGGATGTGATTCTATGTATATTACGTATACGCCAAGTGTGCTACAATTATTTGTTTAAATGTTAATGGAATTGTTTTAAATAAATTACCATAAAAATTCTTTGTTTCAAAAAAGTTTAATACAATTGATGATTGAATATATCTAATTGGGCTTCATTCCAGTTGGGATTCTTTGTAAATTACGTATACGCCTAGTGTGCTACAATTATTTGTTTAAATATCAATGCAATTGTTTTAAATAAAATACATTAAAGAATTCGTTGTTTCACCATAGTTTGATATATTTTATGATTATATTTTAGGGACTTAACCCATCGGTTGCCTTTCAGTATTAATTTTAATATAATTGCAATTTGTTCAACCGCATGTTTCTTTTGCTTTCCCTCTGGTAGCTCAGAGCGATTATTAAACGCTGTTAATTGAAATTGTGTCGAGTCTTTATCTCCCTTTTTATCAAATATTGAGTGACAATTTCGTCACTCGTTGGCAAAACTCATTTGCAACTCAATTTCCACTGGAAATTGAATCAAACCCGTCCACACAGGCTGTCAATTATGACATTATCGCCAACGGAAAACTAAGTTCCAACTTGGCAGCCAGCACCCCGCCCCGCCCCCGGCCAAACATTGCTCCAATTACAAAAAGTCTGTCTGTCGGTATGCGTGAGCTTCCCCTTCGCTTTTATCTGCAGATATACACACACATGTACCTATATACGCTACCGCTTCGGTGGCTGCTGCCGCTGCCGCTGCTGTCCTCCTAATTTGCATGCCCATTTCCATGCACCCTCGCAGTTTGTAATTGAATTAGTTTTAATGCGATATTGTGGCGCGATAAGGCCGACACCCTGATAGCTCTTTTATTCGTTTATGAACGCTCGTTTATCAATTGCAGCTCGCACAATTCACTTGCAATTGCCCAAACAAAAGACACAAGTAAAACCCCAAAGATGTAGCGCAGCTAAGAAAAAAAAAACAAACAAAAAGGAAATAAAACAAAACGCGAAATAAAATAAGGAAAAAGAAGAGCACAAATCACAGAGCCAGCAGAAAATACGGTGTTTTGTATACAAGAGTTAAAGAGAACGTTCGCCAGAATTTCGATTCGTAGTGCTGTTTGTTTGTAATTAGCAAAGAAAGCAAAATACATTTTAAAAGGTGTTGATTCTCTTCAATTTTTAAAAATATTTTCACAAACAATTTAAGCGAATAATAACATAATATATGCACACTTGTGTTAAAAACTTTTAAAAGAACAAACACTCGAAGACTTTCCGAAATTATTACATTACAGAAGTATTTTACGGATTAGCACCTTTTGCAAAACTATTATTATAAATATTATAAAAATTGTGTCGTATTACTTGCTTTCTTTTTGTTTGCACTTTTGCGGTTACTCCGCCCCTTATACCCTTCGGATCATCTCTCGGATATGTGTGATATGCGGTGATAAAAAGCTAATCAGGCGGCTGGCCTTTGTTGTTGTGGCCCCCGCAAGTGCCACTGGCTGTTACCTGAGCAATGTTCCGATCCACCTGTGCTGGGGAACAGGTGCAGCTGCTGCAGATGCAGATGCGGATTTAGATTCCGATTCAGATGCTCTGGCGGAATTCCCTTGGAGCGTGCCGTTTGCGTGAGCACTAGTCAGTGGGTCGGTCTCGGGACTCGGGAACAGCAATCGCAACGTTCTCGACGCGCCACATGAACTTTTCAGACTGAGCGGCGAGTCGGAAGCGAGCGACCACCCGAGCCAAAAAAATAATGAGAGCGGCCAAAGACAGCCGACGCCGACGCACAGTGTGGGAATTTGACAAATTAGCTGTACAAAAATCATTTTTCGACTTTCACCAA
>JAEIHY010009768.1:0-25001 GCA_018904565.1 Drosophila tsacasi
AGACTACAATCTTTGCAAAATTCGAATATTAACTATAAAAATCAGTGTTACAAAGAAAAATTGTCTTTTTTTGCACTAATTTTCGAGTCAAAAATGGTATAAAAAATTAGTTTTTTACGCCCGTAGTCTATCCTGTGCAATTTTTTATGCTCTTTTAAATAAGGGCTGGATGAAGAAAATAGGTCAACCACTTTTTTGTAAGTTGTTAAAGATGGTTTTGAGAAAACGCCAATTTTTTTTTCATGATATGAAAAATGTTTTCTTTTTTTACTTCGAATTCTATAAAGTTCTTAAATATTCCCCAGTTATATCCACGAACCAAACTGATATGTTTTTCATAATATTGTCGTTTTCAAATAGAAAAATCACTGTTTAATTGAACAATATATTATGTTTAGATCCTAATAACCGTTGTGTGATAAGGTTGACTAAATTGCCTTGAGGACAAAATGCTCCTTAATGAAAATTTTTGTAAATATGCATATTTCTTTAAATAAATTTTCAAAATTTTAATTTTTAACTGATGTCCCGCACAGATTTTGTTTTATAATTTTCAGCGATATTCTGTGGAAATTTACCTCATGTTCTGGGAACATTTACTTGCCCTGGCGTCAAGGGCGGCGTGTGTAAGGTGGTGTAAGTGCTTAAATTGAGCTTCGGGCACGCTCAGAATGCCATCAACCAGCAGGAAACATTTTCGGGGGATTCCAAACAAAACACCAAGCCACGAACATGTTTAGTTTTTATCATTCGCGCATTTGTTAGCGGACTCGTGCTTGCCGGTGACCCATTGCCCACATCCACTGTTTCCCCGCCCAGAATATCAAACTTTTCTGTTGTTGGTAATCTGTTTGATTGTCCCTCCTAAACTCTCATTTGTTTTGTGTCCCCACCTCGACTTTTTCCCTCCATGCCACCGCCAAGGGTTCTGGTTGGAGTGTAAGCGGATCCAGCCAGCCAGCAATTGACACGCGGGCATTACACATTGAAAGCATTTTGCAAACTCATAATTCATATTCCCCATCTTTGCCAACTAAAAACTCCACCTGAACTCAATTGAGTTTATTTTCAAATGAAGCTTAACTGCACTTTCACACGGATATTTCAGACATTCAAGTGGTTTGATGGCACGAGGAAAAGGGATTCCTTTGCAAAAACCAGAAAATGCTTACTAAACCATTACGAAAATTGTAGTTGGGAAGTCGAAACTATAAATATACTTTCTAAGTATTATTTATAAGGAATTAGGGTCTATATTTTGATTCAGATATCGGGGACGGAGGGAAAAGGGATAAATAATTTTATAAAAAACTTATAAATATTTATGGTTCGAGTTAGCTGCAATAAACAAATAAATAAGATTAAATTAAAATACCATTTGATTCTTATATAATTATTTTGTAGTTTGTTTTTTGTATAATATAAAGCTGTATAAAATAATTCTCTGCTATTACGATTTTTAGGCTGATTAATTAAACCCTTGGGTATTGTTGTTTGATTCTTGATAATGTTCAATATTAATTGAAATATTACATTTAATTGTGCTTTCTGACATTAAGTCTAATCGGATATAAAAATTTATTAATGTCCTATACAAATAGGTACTTATAGTTTTATAAGCTTTTTATTGAAAATAATAATAAATATAAATATATTTACAAATATTTGTAAGCCACTTTTAAGTTTATTTAAGAGAACCTTCTTGGCGTTGTCGGACTTAACTTAGAATTCTCTTAATCCTCTCTTGTTACACACTGCCTCGGCTTTTCTTGTCGCTGGACACTCTCTTTGCCACTCGTCCTTTCTCTCAGTTAACTGAGGCCTTCTCTTGATCGTCGTCCTTTAACGAACGTTATTCCCTATTATTACGTGCCTTCGTTAAAGGGCTTAAATGTTTGAGTACAGGTAGTTTTAGGTCTCATATTATATATAAATATAGTAACTATTGAAAGTGTAAAACACTTAAGCATTTCTAAAAATAATAAATACACTTATGTAAATTTGTGTCATTCAGCCATACAAAGCGTATAATATTTTGTGCCGTGCAATCACGTAGAGTAGCCTAGACATCGCAACCAGTCGGAATTGAGTTGGCCAAATGCGCCGAACTAATGACCGCATTAAGTAATTTTCCCCGCACTTTGGCCCCTCGAATGGTGTGCCGCCATCTGGGGTATCTGGTGTATCTGGGGCTCTGCATCCCAGACAGCGGACTCTGCATCGAGGGGTCTGTTGTGGGCTGTTGTTCTTGTTGTTCCTGCATTTAAATGGCTTACTCAATGGCGCTTCGTGGTAATTGGCTTTTGGCTTTGGCATGTCCGCATACCGAATCGGCAAATCGGCCAAACTAAATGCATAACTAGTTTTCTGGCGAGTGGATTCTGATGCTTGCTCAGTGGCTTCTGTAATTTCGAATTTTGACTTTGTTGAGGAGAATGGGAGAACAGAAGAACGAAATTAGTTGGGATTATCCTTAGGCGAAAAGCACACAAAGGAGGGATTTTAAAGGAAGCTCGAATCACACGCAAATTGCCTTGTTCGAAGCGGGAAACATTTGGAGTTTTTACGGCTTTGGCGCGAACAAATCCCGAGGCGTTGCTGAGATTTTTATTATTTAATTTATTTCGGTGTCAGTTTAAATGCCATTTATTCATGTGTCAAGTGCCTACAATTGATTCTGTTGGGTCTCCCCTAATGGATTATAGATAATGCCAATGTACGTGCCTTCGCAGATAGACATGTTTAGCCCAATTTTCTGGTCACCGAGCAAACGCACCACAAAAAAAAAGGAACCATAAACGAATACCAAATTAGCATTTTTTGTGGATTCGATTTGCTCGCCTGAGTTTATTTTTCTTTGGTTTCACTTTTAGGGCCGTGGGCCAGGCTCTCCCCTTGCTTTCACTACGGAAAGCTGTAACTGTTTTTCTTTTGGCAAAACGCAACGTGTTTTCTGTTTATCCTGGCTGGTTTGCACCTTTGCTCCAGATCCTTGCTTATCCTTGGAGGCGTGTGTGTGTCTGTATATGCTGCGGCTTTCACGGGTTTTTCACCGTTGGCTGTTCTCGCTAAGCCTTCACCCCCAAAACCACACAGCCACCCAGAAACCACCCAACCATACAGAACCGCCACCGCTCTCCTGACAAACAATCGCAAGTGAATTTCGCCCAACAAACGAATTTCAGCGGCTTTGCGAGGCTCTGAGACCACCCAAAACCTTGTCCTTGTTCGGCGTATCCTTGCTTGGCTTCGACAGGCTGTATTTGAGTTCGAGTCAAGCAATAAAGATGATTGGGCACTTGTGATTAGTGGCGGAAGGGCGGAAAGCAATTTTCCACAACTAACCAAGGTGCCTCGACAATGGCCTCTAAAACTGCTCCTACAAATGGGAGTCTCCTCTTTCGATTTGGTCGCCGAGTCTGAGCCTGAGTCGCACCCGGTGCCGCCGTTGGCCATTATTTCATTTAAGTTTCAAGGCAGCCGCCGCCTCATTATGGCTTCATTAACACGCAGCTCGCTGTTTCTGCCGCTCTATAAACCAAAAAGTTTATTCGGCTCTGGCTAATGGCAAAAACTCGTCACGCACTCTCAGCCAAAACTAAAAACTTTATTGTCACTTGTGCGGAATAGAGAAAAGCCTGAGACACCAAAAACACCCACACAAGCAGCCACACCCACGTAGAAAAAAGGACGAAAATTGCAATTGACAAGATTTAAGCATGGTCTGAATGAAGTTTTGTGTCGACAGTCTAAGCCACTTTTCCGAGCTGCATAGACAACAGCCAAATGCAACTGAAACTTTTTCGGTTTCAATTTTCCCCATCCTTCCACAAAACTTTCAGTGCAATGGGTCACACAGAAATTTCTATTGATTCGACCGACTCCAGGTGGCCACTTGGAGAAATATATATGTACAAATTTATGTTTGCCAAAATGAGTCATGAGTGTGGGGATAACATCAAATTGGCAATAGATTTAAAATTTTATATGCTTTTCCTGACCGCTGTAGATGGTTTTAGAGGCCAAACTAAAGAGAGAATATTGGGGTATTGGAAGTTGTTGATGTCTAAAATAAATAATTGTTTTTGTTTATATTGAGGGTAATCTTAGCAAGAATACTTAGACTGTTCAGATAGAAGGACGAGTTCAAACGACGAGTCTGAGAGTATAACGAGGAGACATAACGAGGAGCAATAACGACGAGAAAATTACCTTTAAGACGATGAGTTAGATGGCGAGAATGAGAGCAGAACAACGAGCAAACACGAAGAGAATGAGAACGAGCTAGAGCGGCGAGAAACGACGAGAGAGTGGATCTAAAATTGTTCCGAGGACGGTTTTTTGGGCCAAGCGCTTGATATTTTTATTCATATTTTAAAAATTAAACATAATTACAAACATAAACTTTAGGAAAAAATCGTTCATTATCTCTCAGGAAAGGAAAATATTCCATTTAATTTTAAGTGTTTTTAGTATGCATTAAATAAAATGCAAAAAATTATATATGAGGTATGTGAATGAAGGAAATATATTTAAAAGACATTAATAAATGCTTATATTTAGACAGAATTAAATCCAAAAAGTCTCTGTAAAATTCTATAGAATAAGCTTATTTTCTTGCAAAAACCAGAGACCTACTATAATGCTGCAAAACCTTAAAATTTACCACAATTTCAATGCAAACTCATCCAATTTTACTTAACGTTACAACTCCAATTATTTATAAATTGTATGTAACTTTTTCCTCTTAAATAAATACATAAATAAAGGCTAAGAAATTCCTATAATATTATTTGACTTGAAGTTAAAATCACCTTTTGATGACTTTAAATAAAATTGCTTTCGTAACCCATATAAATCGCAAGGATAATTTCCTTCGCTGTAATAACCAACAAAAGGATATGATGCTGCGAAACTGATATTTTGATGGGATTTTCCCTGTGCAGCGCACAACACACATGCTGTGTACGGTGGCGTCGGAAAGTTGGTTAGCCAAGTCGAGTCAAGTCAATGACTGACTGGAAATCAAATCTCGCACTGGTACCGTTCGAAAACCCACTCCGGGCCCATTCAGGGATGTGGACTCGTGCACAGAGCGGGTCCTGGTGCTTCGGTAAATTTCATAAATCAGAGTGCCGCCCGGAGGTGCGTGCTGCAGGGAACTGGGAACTCAGGACACAGGACTCCGTACTCGGGACTCGAATATCAAGGAGCAACTGGATTCAATGCACGCCGCTGTAATTGCTTTATGCTCTGGAGCGTGATGCGGTCAACAACGCAACGTGAGCGAGCCATTTTTGACATGGCCCAGAAGCTGCTGCTATCCCAATCTCCTCCTCGAGTCCAAAACCCGAACCAGAGCCCGAGCCCCTTCTGGCCTTTCGCATTTAGTGGAATGGAAAAGTTGAAAAGTTTTATGATATTTTCGGTTAGCTGGCTACTCGATGCCTGGCTTGAGGTTATGGCTATGTCGCTACCACGGATAAAGCAACTCCTCCTCTTCGGCAAAATTCCAACAGAGCCTGAAAGTCGGACATAACTTGTCGCACCGAGGTCAGTAGACAGAGGGCACACTTTTATCACAAAACTTGAAGACAACTATGTATTTCCATGCCACATATTCCCAAAAATATTGCGGATAAAGTAAGCGGGAAGCCATGACATTGTTTAAAATATATATGCATGAACAGGGATGGGCGCATCGAATATCAAATACCTGTTGGACAGTTTAAAAGTTTGACAAGAATTTAGGAAAGATGGAAGATGGGTTACAGATAGTTTTCTTTGACAGATTTAAAAGAGATTAAATATAGCACTTCTGCCAGTTGTATAGAATGAAAAGAAATATTTTAAAATAAGAATTATAGATTGAAAAATTGATCTTCTGGCAAAGAGAGCAAAGAGAAATATTGAAAAATAAGACTTATGGTGTTCTGTCCACTAGAAAATACACATAATAATGCTAATGAATTATTTAAAAATGCAAAAATGCATTACGCCAGAGTCATTTTCTTAAAGCTGACATAAATTTAAATGAGAATACTCTTACCCTCTACAAAAAGACCTCTCTCCTTTTTGGCACAACTTTAAAAATAACATGCAAGGGAGTAATAAATTATGCTGCTGCCACCACCTTCGCCATGTTTTATGCGAGTCCTAAAAAAATGATGTATATGCGGATGATAAAAAGAAGATTGCAAAACATCAAGCGAAACACCTCTGGCCAGAGTGCAGCGCACCCGAATGTCAAAGCTAATAAGCAGCTTCGCTGCAAAATATTTTCCCGAGGGAAAATTCCGTCACCGTCTCGTCCTTCTTGCTGCTCTTTTTTCTATGCCACCTGTTTCTATTTCGTGTCAGATTTATGGGTATATATAAAGCACAGGTGATGACGTTGAGGTTGGGCAGGTGACGAAAGTGTGCATGTGTGGGCCGCCGCCCTCTATTCTCCCCCTTTTCAGCTTGCGGGAATCACTGCATATACTTGGCGGCTGGCTCTAATTAATGAAAGACTTCGTCTTTACCTTTCCTGCCCCACTGTCGATGCATAAAGAAATTTTGCTAATTAAAAATAATCGCAATAGCAAAGCTGCAGCGCAACTTTGTCTTTGCCGGAGCAGAGCGGCAGGCATTCCCTTCAGTTCGCCGGAATTCCCCTGAGCAGGTCGGCGCGGGCATTCCTTGTGATTATTTTAACAACTTGGCCATGTTGTTGCACTAGCTGAGAGCCAGGACAGCCATTCTCGCCATTGTTCCACAGAGAAAACTATAGTTTTTAAGGTACAAAGAGCTTTAAAGATTGATTGTTTTTCTTGGGAAGTGATTTAAATTTAAATTTTAGGGAAATTCTTTTTTATAATGTTTTGTATATCATTTCGATTAAAGGAGTTGTTTATGTTATTTTAAAAATAATAATTTAAACTTAAGAATATTAGAAAATATTAAAAATAAAAAGCAAGGACTTTTAAGAAGGTAAACTCTCCAAACAATTACTGAATGCACTTAATGTATTTGTCGTAAGACTTGTTCCTTAAATATCAACCATATATTACAATTATTTCTTCAATTTTCTAGAAGATTTTTTAAGCTCCTAACCTCGTCTTAGGTATTGAAATGGACCCCATAATTTGTAATTAATTTAAATAACTTTTCAAAGCTTGTGAAAAAGACCTGCACTCTTTAAAAGCACCCTTAAAAATACATTTTTCAGTGCATAAAGCCGTAGAAATTGCTCGCGGGCTGCAAGTAATTGTCTCTGGCTCGTTGCTCTGGATTTGGATTTGGATTTGGATTCGGATCTGGCGGCTTTCTCTGGCAACATCATTAAATGTGTATATAATGGAATTGCTGTGATTTGTTCCAAGCGGAAGATTTATTATCGCCTTGCCGAGCCCGGCTCAGCCGGGTACTGCCTAGGCAGCCTGCCTCTGCCTATCCGTTTTCCAGGCGAAAAAATCGGCATTATGTTCCGCATGCCTGGTGACAAAGTGCAGCCAGACGATGGCTTTCATTTTCCGCTCCTCACAGTCCGCAACCGACACAATCGGGGTCGTTTACATAAACACTTGGCAAATTTATGGCTCTCGGCTGCTGGCATGTGTGTCTGTCAATGGGAAAAGTTTATGCATTTAATTTGTGCGAAATTTGCTTACAACTCAAATTGAATTAACCTGATGACTCGGTGGAATGTGGGTGCGTTGGTTCTCGAACAGTATTCGACCCGGATCCATCAGACTTTCGGTGTGCTCTGCACTGAGTGGATTTGCGTCTCCAGTTGATGTACCTACCCCAGTTGTCACGATATGCCAACTCATTTGCATTTAAAGTTTTTCCCTTTCACAAGTTTTGTGCTCCGTTCTGTTCTGTTCTGTTCGGTTGAGCATATGCTCGAAACAGTATTAGGTCTTCATCAAATTAAAATATGTTCGCCTTGACGTGAATAATGCTCGGAGACGCCATGTCTGAAATTAATTGCCTGCAAAACTATACAAAAGTCATCTGTGTGTGCTCCTTCAACCCAAAAAGGTGCACAATTTTGCAGTTATCAAATAAATTAAAAGTTGACCAAGGACCCGACCCGGGACAGAAACAAAGCAGGAAGCTGCTGCTGCAAAATCTCTTAAGTCTCAGTTGAGTTGTTCAAACAGCTGGGCAAATGTGTGCGAGTTTGACAGAGATTATATCTGGATTGCCGGACTTAGTTTCGTTTGGACGACGAGGGCTTCGAATGGAAAATTGTGTGACAAAATGAAATACTTGACTGGGACATACATAAGTGAAATTGTTTAACTTTGGCATTGACAACCCAGTTGCCAGCAAGTAACGAAATATATGTGTTTTTCATAATATTGGCCGAGTGCATAACAAACTTAATTCCTTAATGGACTTGATGGCATAACTGAAATCAATTTGCAGCCAAAGGAATTGTCCTGGTTTGTTGTGTCATGTCAGAGAATTGCATATAATTACACTCGTAATCCCCTAGCATATGGCATTAAGTGCTATTTACATTTCCATTGGCCCTCGACATTTTTATTGTTTATCATGAGTCTTTTTTATAATGGACATTTATAATGTCCGCAAATATTCGCAAATGTGGCGAGAAATTTCTATTGAATGAAATTGCTGTAGCTTTAAAATACCATCGCTTTAATCAGGAGAAATATTGTCAACATTTTTCCACGCAAAATGCTTTTCCAATATGTAAAGCTTGTGGTGTGTCATCGGATTTGATCTACACTCTGTGATTTGGCACTCTCCCCGGTGCCATGGAGATTGAGTTTTCACATAATACCTTTTACGTGTCCGGTTTGCTAATTAATGTTTGGGGTAATAAATTGGATTTGCTGTTAACATTTTAGTCAGTATTTTGTCATTAGAAGCCCGTGGGGATGCCGTTGTCAATTTGCTGATGGCCACAACAAATGTTGGCCAAAAAGCCAACGCAAACTCGGTGTGTGTCTGTGTGTCCTTTAAAGGGAAATCCAGGCTTTAATAAGCTGAGTACCCGAACAAAGTTTTGCCAATTGCCGGACAGACGATGGCAAATGCCCATAAATAGTTCATTGCATTTCCATTAGGCACTTTGTGCCAATCCGGGCTGTTCATTGACCTAATGTGTGCAATTCATTATGTGCAATTAGAGTTCAATTCAGAGCCGCTGGCCGGTGGTCAGAGTTCAAGGATCGTCTAGGCCAGCCTCTTGAGGCCATAACACATCATTAATGGGGTTTTCTGCCGGCCAACGGAAAAGTGTAACAATAATGGGCTCGTTTGTTTTCATTGCACACGTGCCAGAGCCCGGGCTTTGGTTAAATGTGCCCTTAATAGACACAGCATTTGCGGCCATGTTTTTGCTGGCCAAACATTGGGCCAGGTCTCCTCCTGTCGGGACCAGAACTCTACCCTCTCGATGGGCCACTTCTGCGGCTCTCGACACTCGAACGATGGCTCAGTTTCGTCATCATGGAATTGGACCTGGACCGGTTGCAAAAATGAAATTAAATGCCTGAATGCATATTTAATGCCGCAAAAATGTGCGAAATAATTTGCATCCTGATTTTCGTATATACCCAATTAAAGGGTATAAATAAGAGAACTACCGGCATGCCATCTATCTTATTAAGTATTTTCCTTTAATCGTTGGTGGAGAACTTCAATCATATTAATTATTATCGTTTTGGAAGTGAGTCAATAAATATAAACTGGTGAAGTTGAGATAGCACAATAAGTGTATATATTTTTTTCGGAAAAATTTAAATGCTTAATAAAATATTCGATATCGTTAACAGAACTATTTTGAAACATAAAAGAACGGTAGAAGATTGTAATGATTGGAAATTGAATACTTGAATTTATTAATTTTGGGTTATTCTCCTTATTATTATATTTCGTTTATTCAATATTCTAGGATCTATTACAATAATTCTCTTCTTATTCCTCTTTACAGAGTATTTAATTTTCTATAACTCTCATTTTAATATAATTTTTTTCCATAAGTTTGCTTTTCCCACAGTTCTCTGCATTAAATATATGCAATTTTTTTAAAGCTGATTTTTATTTGTTTTCATTTCCCACACTTTTGCGCAAGTCTGATTGTTGATTAAAAAATTAATGAGTGATTTTTGAAATGCCAATCTGAATGGCTGTGCAAATAAAATGCGGCAGAGTGTCGCATTTCCAGATATCTTTTTCTGAATCTGAACGATACTCACAGATATTTAAATTATTATTAATTAACACCAGGGGGCTTTAAAGCAATCCTCCAAGGATTTTGGCAGTGACAACTATGCGAGGTATTTATAAAAGCATTCAGTGTTCGATTGCAGTGTGGCTTGGATATGGGAATGCCATTTAAAATAACTCAAACACAATTGTCGGACGACACATATAAATTCCCGTAGAGAAGAGATAAATTTTCATAATGTCGATCAGCTCGAAACCTACCAGAAGGTCAATTTTCACAAGGGAATCGAGGAAGTCCAACTCCAGGCTTAGTGAGGAGGCTTGGGCTGAGAAGGCCAAAAAGCTGGTGGAATTCCTCCAGAGGTCCAGTTGCATTTCGCAGGCTAATGCACGGAGCTCCCGCTTTGAAAGCAATACCTTGAGACCTCTGGATATGTGGTGTCCACCAAGGACTCCAGGACTTAATGACAATGCCGACGTCAGCTTGCATCCCAGCTACAACATTGTGATCACGTCTGTATGGAATTTATAATGATTAACAGCCCTAAGACACGTCAGATCCTTCCAGTGATTGCGCTGATCGGTATCGGGAAGCCAAGGAAAAGTACCATAAACAGTTTCAGCGGGAAATGGAACACCTTATTGAAAGTAAATCCAATATACGCGAACAGTACGACCTGAAAAGGTAAGATCCCCGAAAAGTTGTAAATTAAATCGCAAAGTTTCCCGTGCACTTTATCCGCCTTATAGAATCCTTTGCTATAAAACCAGTTGGCCCCCTTTGCATACGAAGCGGGAACTGAATAATTTCGTCACAAAATTCTTTCAACTCACTCCCAGGCAAAGGAAGCGGGTGAATTATCTCATGGAAACGGATCTGAACTGAGGGCCGCTAAAGTTTATCCGTTTTGCAAAGGCAATTATGCTATTTACTCTCATTGCAAAATGGTTTAATTAGCACATTTATTATTGCAATTATACGGACGCCGCGCAACCTCCAGCTAATTAGTTCAAACAAAAAATGCCACGAGCAATAAATTTAATTTTGCAATGAATCTGCCTCATTTAATTCGGGTTTCTGTGCTTCAAACTTAAATTAATTTAGCAAAAAAAGTGTATGCTGAAATCTGAGCATCTACAATTAAATTCTTCCCCACATAAAGCTGAATTACTAATTAAACATATGGATTTTTGTTCCGACTGAAGTCTTTATCGGGTCTCGTTTTTCGCTTTTTACTAAACTGCATTTAAACAAACGGCGCAATTTGCATATTAAATATTTGATAGGCAGACTCATAAATAAATTCAAACAATAAATGAATTATTTGATTGTTTAACTGTGCAACAATGTGAAAGATTTAATGTTTAAACGTGGCACAATTGTTGTGACCTTTTTTCACAAGTTTCCGATGGGAGACAAATGCTCTGCATCTGTGGGTGTGTATGTTTTTCCATGTGTATGCTGACAGGAAGTGCGTCATTTGTCAAAAGCTATTTTATGGCCATTTTTTTTTTGTTATTGTTGCCCGTTGAGTGGAGTCTTGTTTGCGCTGTGTAAACACCTGAAAAAGGTCAACTTAACAAATGTTTATGCAGCGAACAATGGCAAGGAATCATCAGCCAAATGGTGAGCTCTTTAACTCAGTCTCGCCTTTAGCGGTATTTCTTCTTTAAAATTAATCAATTACCCCTTCAATGTATTGTGTTGTTTTCGCATAGCCCGCAAGAATAAACAGTTATGAATAATTGTTCAGCCGAAAGTAATTTGCAAAGAACACGCACACATCATACGCAATGGGAGCTGCGAATGCAGTCAGGCTTGGCATTGATTCAGGCATTGCTTTTCCTAGGCATTAGCGTGGAATACTTTAATCGTTGCTAATTCTAGCGGAAGCACTTTAAAGCGCTTAAGCCTGGCTAAAGCATTTTGTGGAAGCTCAAAACTAAATGAGTTTTAGCCTCACTGAGAATATATTCCGCCCCAATTCATGCTGCTCTCACAGGATTAAAAAAACACAGGATAAAAATTGGAAACTTTGTTTCTTTTCCCACCACTCAGCTCTCGCTCTGACACTTTGAAACTCCCATAGAAAATGATTCATGCCTGAGTGGACTTTCGGCCCCGAACCGTTGCCCATTCCTAATAGCCAACTTCAATTAATGCCCAGGTTGCACCAATTTTAAAGTCAGCGTTGTGAAGAAAAAGCAAGCCCGCACACGGGCTAAAAATCACAGTGAATGCCCCGGCATCCGCAGCTCTGAGCTATAAATTATAATTTCCGCAAGCCGCTGAGTCTCCCTTCGGTTCCGCCCCGCCCCGCTCCGCCCCTACCCTTATACTACACACACACACAGAGTATAACCAATCTGCCTGGCCATCGTCCGGTCACTCCCTGGTTTTATGATGCTTATGGAAAAAATTCTTGCCACTGCATGGCTGCAAGGTGTGCGCCAATTTCCGGCACATGTGAGCTGCCAGTCTGTTATATACACATATATATATGTATATGTACATATATATATAATTTAAAAAATGTTTGGCCGACACCCGTGTCCGTGCTTTTACATACGTACATATGCTGCCAGAATAGCCGGAGAAAAAATTATAATTAATTGCGCTTGAGAAGAGAAGAGAGTTACAAAAAGGCCGAAAAGTATGCATAACTTAAAGCTTGACAAGCCACAGTGCCAAATATTTTTATTACTCATACGCACTGGGTAACGTCTGGCTGAATGAGATTTCCATCATGCATGATCACCATGGGCTTGCATTTAAATACATTTTTTAATGCACATTCTCTTTGAGTATCCTCCAGGTGAGCGGGGTTTCCATCACCCAAGCGAATAACCCTTAGTTGAAAACAGATTTATATCACTCTTAGTTAAATGTGCGCTTAATATTACTCATACGCACAGGGAATCCTTAGTCGAATGGCTTTTTCATCATTTAAGTGCCTTAGCAACCTGTTCTTGCATGTGTAATGTGCATTAGTTAAGGGCTGTGTTAGCCCTAATTTTATTTGATTTATAATGCTCCGGGTAACCCTTAGGTGAAAAGGGGTTCCGATCTCCAACTTTCACATCTTAACACCTATAATATATGCTTTTATTGCTCATACGTTATGGGTGAACTCTTTGAGAAATAGGTTGCTTGGTTGAGTGAACATTCCCGGAGGTTATGCTACACCGTACGATTAACCTTAACATTTTTACAATATCGCAAGACTTTTACTCTGCACAGCCAATTTCCCACCGTAAACACTGGCTTTATTCTCCAACCACCCACACCTGCCCTCCCACTTGCTGTGTAATGAATGCTGTTTGTTTGTGTAACATATTTAACAACAAGTAGCAATGCTGAGCAATCATTGCTTGCCAACTCGTTTGTTTTACTTCTGGGGGGGTATTTGCACTGGCTGGAGAGCTTGGCTTTTAGGGGAAAGTATGATTAAGTCGTTGCGGAGACTTGAGTACCAGAGACCGTACATCTTGAACACATTTAATGTATACTTTAGTGCATTAAATAGGGATTTGTTTCCCCAAGGGGTTAGGTCTCCTTGCCATCGAACAAGCAATCGAGGCTTTTTGTTTAAGTGTCTGCCTTATTCTTTTCAGAATTATTTATTATATAGATGTATACATTCCAGCAAATAACCTTGCCATTGTTTGAAGTATTCATAAAGCCTTATTTAATGTGCAGTTATTTATGACTCTTAAGCATAACCATAAATATTTACATATTTTATTTCCTTGTTGTGATTGCTTTCACTTGATTGCGTAGCCTTTAATGAATATTATTTAGAAATTACACAGGCACGAGCAAGGAAATTCCTTATGACTTCCTTGATTTCGTAGTCCATAACTTCTGACATCAAGATTCTCCTTGGCGCACACATAAACCCTCAGACACGGCCACAAAAAGCGGGGAGTCTCTATGTGGGTGTGGGTGTGTGGCGAGGTCCTAGAGTCGCTGGTCGTAACTTCCGCTCGGAACGCTCACCACTTGAGTTTTGTGTGGCATTGCAAAATGCATTTTATACGCAATAAAAATACACTTACGGGATTTTTTACAGCTCGCTCGCTTTAAGGGGGCGTGCTGGTACGCCCCTTAAGCCCCCTACGCCCACAACCACAACCATATACCCCACGCCGGCGATTTCATTTCTTTTGGCGCCGTTTTTCTACTATAATATTTCCTACTTACAAAATAAAAGGAAAAGTCAGTTGGTCTGCCAGTGGCTTGTTTGCGTTGTGTTCCGCTGTTGGTTAAGGAAATTTAATGAGCTACTTAATGCTGTTGCGGTGCAGTTTGCGCTGGCAGTGAGTGTGTGTGCCTTATATTTTCATCCCACTCACTTTACGATTTTAACAAGTTGGTTGTTAAATAAATTTAAATTATATTGTCGCTCCCTTTACAAGCTGGGCTGTGCGACTCGTTGGTCATTCCCTGGCCCTGCACTTCCCTTTACTTTTTGTGGCCACGAGTGCTACACAAGTTTATTAATACTTTCCCTTGTAGCGAACACTTAATCATCGCAGGGCTAAGGGTTCCCCCTTTAAAATATCGACAAAGAAGTAAAAAGAAAAGGGAGGAAAGAGGAAAGAGGAAAGGCGAATGCCAAAAATAAACACAAATAAATTGCCTCATCATCGCATTTACCTGGGGGCCATATTTTAACCCAAATGATTTGAAACTTTTCAGCCCAGGCCAGGCCTGTGTGTGTTATGCTTATGAGTAACCGCAAAATTCTGCTCTCGAGAATGAAAATTTAATCAAACATTTTAGCAACGCCAAGCTGGGCCTGTATAGTTAGAATTTCTTAAATTTTCTCATGTTCCAGCGAACTAGAGCCTAAAATGCTTTTAGAATATTTTCCTGCATTCTGTTTGAATTTCCCGAAAAAAATAGCTGAGACTGCAAGTTAAAAAGTTTGTATTTTGCAGAAACTAAACTACTACCCCACAGTGAAATTTTATCAGTTTAAATTTTAAACTCTGACCAGAGGAGATCATTTCGTTTGGCAAATGTGGAATAATAGGTATCTTCTCTGCTGATTGCTAGCTTGTTGTTAATTTTGAACCACAAGAAGTTCACATTTCAGTCGATACTTTGTACATGCTTGCTGTGACCTCCTTTGATTTCCATTTCAAAATTAATTGTACCATACATTATTTGGGAGCAAATCAACATAATAGAAACACACACAATCAGCAGACGTAAAAATCAACTGTCCTTTTGGCATTACGTATATGTTTGCAGAGGCAATTGGCAATGCACAGCATGCAAAATTCGAAATGCAAATGCTAAGTAAATAATGTTATTGGAAAAACGGCAACTGCAAACGGCAAATGATGTGGCCGATGGAAAATCGGCGGTAACAATCAGCAGGCAGGCGCAAATCGCATTATGCCTCGTCCTCGCTCTTGCCACCACGGCCATCAGCCATGCCACCCACTTGGATGCCGCAGCAGTAATCAAAAAGTTCAGCCTTCGCATCCAGCATCGAACGAATAAAATGGATTTGCAATACATGAACGGGGAGAACCCATTGCCCGGCTGCTTAAATTGCGAACAAGTCTGCCCATTTGGCCCCATCAAAATATATATTCTAAACTGCGGGGCATAGATGTTCGGGCCATTGGAGTCCATTTAAAAGCACAAGTGGGTCTGCGAAACGGTCTTTGGCAGTTGTGACGAGTGTGTTGTGGGTCAGCGTCATAAATTTCACTAAAATCGGGAATCGTTATGCCCCCTCCATGACTCTTTGGTATCAGTCTCGCTTTTTGCGTTTCCGACTGCGACAGTTTGGCTATGCATGTTAAATGAAATTATTGCAACTTTTTGCCCGGCCCACATGGCGTATGCGTAACGTTCACTCAATTCATCAATCACCGAATTTGTCCCGATGTCCTCAGCCTGTGACTGTGACTCAGACTCCGTTGGTCGTTGTTTATTTTTTTGTTAGAGTGCTAAAAAACGGTTTAGATTTATGCGACAGTTGCCGCAGCTGCTGGCCTGCTCGTTTTTTGCGTGCAACAACTGGCTGTTTGTTTAAAAATTCTTTTCGCTTTCATTCGCGGCAACAGCACTACATTTCATTTTGGCCACTTAAGCTTAAATTTGGTGTTTTCTGTTCATGGGCATGGGGCCCGGTATTTTGCTTGCAAATCGTTGGCATTTAATCCAATTTTGTTTGCTGCCGACGGCCGAGTTGCACTGTGGGTTTATTTGAGGATTTTTTAAAGATTATTATTTCTTATTGAAATGTTGGTTTAATTTTAATAAAGCAAAGGACTGCAATCTGTTGAAAAACTTTGAATTTAATTGTGTTGGTTGTTAACTAACAAGGTTATAAATTATTTAAACACATATTATAGGAATGTTTTTCCAAATAGCTTAGCTTTAGTTTACATCTTTTTCATTAACGAAGCAATTTTATGTGAATTTAAAATTTATGAATTCTTAACCTGATTATAAGCAGTGCTCGTCATTTAAATGCATTTTTTGTTTTTGCTAGCTAATACTGATTAGTATGCATACAATAAATGGTTTCTTTACTGTGGTTATTTTTACGAGTATACAAGCTATAACAATTTTAATTAATATTAAAATTAGTTTGGACTCCAGTATGAATGGATGTAGTAAGATATAATGAGTTTGGTGGGCTAAAAATAAATAAAAAACTGTCTTTGTAAAAAATATTCTTTCAGTTTCAAAGTATTAAGTAACTTAATAGTCTTTCCCATGGATAAGGATTTCGAATACCACTCCATAGTACTTCGAGCTGGATCGTTAGCGCTGTTGGCCATTTTAAATGCTGCGAACACAACTCAATTAAGCCTGTAACTGACGGAGGCCGCCACCCACTTGGCCATTCGTACGGCCGTCGAGTTAGAGTGCGATCCTGAACACACTCCAAGCCAATCGACGGCTGCCAGATGGGCGTGGAATTGAGGTGGTCCTGGGCCTGGAGTTGGGTTATACTGGGCCTGGGTTGGGCGGGTTCTATCTGTCTGACTGGCGTTTCGTCTGGCAGGTGAACAAGTCGCCTTGCCACTCCATTGCAGACGAGGGCAGCGGGGGCGCTGGCAGTGCGAGTGTCTGTGTGCGTGTTAATTACATTTGGCTTGCATTTGGGTAAAAGTTGGCCCCTCAAAATTGAATTACAAGTTTTTCGCTCGCCAGCATTTAGCAAAAGTGTTTTTTGTGTTTTTCGGTTGCTGCATTTAGCCACACATGGCCAGAGAGTTGAGCTGCGCTGGGGAATTTATATTTTTATTTCTATTTTGGCAAAAGTTTGCCCAAGTTTCTGGCAAGTGATAACCCAAAAGAGAAAGTAAATTAAGGCTTCAGTGCCTCCCTTAGCTGAGAAAATGCTAAATTAATGAATCTTGAATTTCTTAATGCCCATGGGATAAAAGGGTATTCGAGCTAAGTGCCAACAGAAAATGTTTGCAACAGGCTCCTTATGACTAGGGATATTCGTACAGCAAAAGGAGTAGTTTGATAAGATATATCACGGTTGATACTGAAACAATCGTTTAATTTGATACATCTCTTAAAATATCGAACATTTCTATGTATATCTTTTGATTATTTATTTATTTAAAATATATTTTAAGCTAAATTTTTTATTATAATCATATCATCATATAAAGATAATTATCTATATAAATGTAATAGAATGATTTTTTTTGTAAAAGTTAATTCTTATCCAATTTAATTATGTTAAACAAAATATTTGTAACGTTCATAAAGATAATTTAAATATCGATTTCAAGACTGACATATTTTTTTAACTTTGTAACTTTGTACAACCTGCTATTTTTTAATTTTTCAATGGCTTAATGTATTTTTATGCAAATTTCAATTAATCATGACTGAAAGAAAATACACAGTTAAGTTATCATATTTAGCTATTCACATATAATTAAAAAAGTTGAGTTAAGTAAAAGATTCCCATTTAACCAATAGTAGGACTCAAATTGGTTTGTTTTACTTTTAAAATTCACATTTATCTTCTAATTAATTACTTATTATGCGCCATTCATTGTCATTTTATAAAATTAAGCTTCGTGAAAATGTTATACTCTTATCCTTGGCGTTATTTGTGGGTCTTTTTAAATGAATATTTTTGTGCTCGAATGGAGTTTTTTTGTTTTTGGTAAAGCTGGTCAAGAAATATAAGCCACAAAGGCGGCACCATCCCTTTGTCCTTGCTAACTGGTTCCTGCAGGCATCATTAACCTTTCTGCGAGCACACAATTAATGAGCCAGGGAAGCTATTGTCTACTTTGTTTTCCAGCCTTTCCACGCAACGCTGCAATGCAATCAGCCAGCAAACACAAGTGCAAACTTCGGGTTGGAAAATGCGGAAAACCGGAACGGCGATGCTTGCATAATAGAAATTCATTGCCAAATTACATAGAAAATCGTTGCGGGCGCTAAGAAGGTGCCGCTGGGCCAGTTGGCAGCAGCAACTCGAAAGTTATTCCACTCGTTCGCTCTTGGTAACGCCGAAGAACAGCTATTTTAATTACCGCAAAGTGTGCGCGTCTGTAAGCGCATTACGTATATGCAGCGTGCCAGGAGCAGCTGATAAAATCGCATTGAATGCAAGTTAATTAAAAGACGAGCTCCCCGGCCCCCAAATAACACTCTTGACTTGGCCTTTAATTAAAACTTCAATAGAACAAAACCAGCGCTCTCTGCCTGCCTCACGGCTGCAGAGTCTCCTGGATCCAATCCATATAGTCGGCGACGCGAGTGTAGACCCCCGGCCAGCCCTCCAGACCGCATCGATTGCCGAAGGAGACCACGCCCTCCTGGTACCAGGCCTGTTCGTAAGCCCGCCGCATCAAGGGACCGCCGGAGTCCCCGTCGCAGCTGTCGCGATAGAATTCCCCGCCGACACACAGCTGCGAACTGATCAGGTTGATCTGCCGCGTGGCGAATTTCCGCGTGCAGGCGTCATGATCGTTTACCGGCAGATCCAGCCTCTGTTTGATGGAGCTCTTGCGGGCTATTGAATCAAATTACAAATTAATCGTACAATTTAAATTAAAAATCTTGATCAGCCAACCTGTGGTGGTGCGTCCCCAGCCGCTGACCACTAGGATTTCGCCCGTATTGAGGGCCTGTCGTGTGCTGGCCAACGGCAAGCAAACTGGCTGGATGTACTCGTTGAGGACCACGGGCTGATCGAGTCGCAGCAAGGCAATGTCATGGACGCGGTTCCTGTCGGCAGGATCATATTGGGGATGGACAATTTTTTGCTCAATGCCGCGCTCGACAATTTCCGGGTTGCAGTCGCCATTAATGCAATCCCTATCCTTGCTGGTGTCATATTCCCCCAAGCGAACTGTCGTGCTGCAATGATATAAACCAAATTTATTAATAATTCTTTATAAACTATAAACTTTAATTTAAACTCTTCTACTTACAGACTACCCACTTCCTTTTCCACATCTCCAATCACGCAATGGGCAGCGGTCAGGATGTAGCGATTATTGATCAGACTGCCTCCGCAACTGAGGTCACGACGTCCTCTGCCTTTTTATTGAAAGTAATTTATTATATTGATAAGTTAATTAAATTATTATTAGAGTTTAGACTTTACTTACGATCAACATACTCCAGCAGCACCATCCAGGTGAACTCATCGAGAGCTGTGTCATTGCCGTTGTAGACCTTGTCGCTGAAAGAGTGTGGCCCACATTTGGGCGGCAAGGGCAACAGATTGCCCTGACCTTGCTGTCCCTGCTGACCGGAATTTCTTGTTGGAGATGTCAACGGTCGCGCTGTGGTGGTGGTATCCTGGGACCTTTGATCTGTGGGGCAGCAGACAAGCGGCATTCGACCATATCCATTGTAGCACTGCGAGTCCCGAAGGAATAGCCTGTCCTGAGCAGAGACCGAACTCTGCTGGACCACGGCTAGCAAGGCGGGGCAGTCGTATATGGACATACATACTCCCGGATTCTGGCGGGGATTTGTACAGCCTGTTAAGGAGATAATAAAGTATAAGAGTATGTTAATACTTTGATATAGTGATCCAAGGAGCCAATATGTCCAGGTCGACTCCTTGGGTGATGGATGGATATCATGCATTAATATTCTTCACAGAGTAGAAAATGCAAACTTTTGACTTTATGTTTTTGTTAATTAATTAATTAAAAGTTATAAATAAGCAAGAGTTCTTGGGCATTTTAAAATAAGATTTAAGTTTGTTCTTTAATTGATTTGTTCTCTTGTAATTTATACAACATCGATTTACATCATTTTTAAATCAAAATCAAAATACTTGCTGTATGCAAACTAAGTGAATTGACTTGCAGTCAACTCGTTTATAGTATAAATTTATTCTTGTTTAATTCAAGTAAATTCCATGAGACTCAAAGTCGTAAACATTTTAAGCAGTAAGGACAAAAAAGAGGACATGTAACCTTATAAATAGAGTTAGAAAATTATTGAAATCTATTGAAAATCCATGTTGCACCACAGAAATTGATTTTAAAATTGAAATAAAATTATAAAATCTATCTGAAATATTTTCCGAGCTATATTGATAATATTAAAAATAAACAACAACTTCATTGTCAACGGCAAAACCTTTGATTTCAGCCAGTCAATGTGCGATAGGAGGCTTGTAATCTGTGTTGGGCGACGATTGGACCCATTAAATTCATTCAGAAGCATTAAAACTCACACGAGTGCACTTAAATAAAGTCATTCACATGGAAATATTGGTTAATGCCCGCCCCGCAATCACAATTGATTCGCTGGGTAAGAAGATACCTCTACCGGTGACCGGTCAGAGCTAATGAGTCACCACGATGTGAATCAGAAGAGCCTCAATACTAACTTCCTTGGGCCCGCACAATTTGTAGAACGGTGAATGGCAGCAGACAACTGGTCCAAAAAATCCCAAGTACTCGGCGTGTTGACTTCATCTTACGGGATATTTCCCACAGCGCGTAATAATAACAACAGCTAATTCAATCACAGCGCTCGTCGATTACGCACGACGACCTCGAACCTGGGAACCGGGAGCGGAGCGGGAGCGGGAGCGTGACTTAAACCAGAGTACGACTTCGAGGCGCTTTTCAAACTGATCGCGAGCTTGCGGAGAAAGACCTTTAAATACTATCGGGAGATGATAAGCCGGTTCCGTGAGATTGGACGAGGCCAGGGAGGGAGCTTTTAAGCTGGCGGTGAGACTTAATTAATGAAGTGAGCGTCAGCAGGGAGATAGCACTCAAGAGCTTTCAGCAGTCCGATTCTCAGAGTAGGCGGGAAGAGAGTAGTTGATTACGATTACTTGATCTTAATTGCGGTAAAGCTTGGCAGTTAAAATAGGTAGTCAATGGTTAATTTTAAACTTTAAAATTAATTTGGAAAATTTGACAAAAAAAAGGTATTCTAGAGAATAGAGATCAGCGCCGATTCAAGGAAATTTAAAAAGAACAGGAGAGATTAGTGTATAAAAAAAAAAAAAAAATCTAAAAAAGTTTAAAAGTATTTTCTTTGTAATCAAATATGGCATAGAAAATATATACCTACAAATTAAAGTAGATTTAAAGCCAATTACACTGTCGTCCTGGTTATGCTTTATTTCTCTAAAAAATTACAGATCTATGCGGGATATATTAGATATATTTATTAAGTTACCAAACTATTACATATAGTACTTGAAAAGTTGCATGTTTAATTAAAAAACAAATTATTCCTTCCACTCTCTTTTTTTAATAGTTTTCAACGATATGTTTCTTTTTTTCTACATTTTTAAATGCCAGAATCATATTTTTTTTTACCATTTGCTTAATAATGTATTTAAAGTACGTGATGTATGTAGGTAATGTATTAAATGTTGCCAATGTAGTAATGTATTCTTGTGGTATATGAACGGTCATGTAATATTGGTCGACATTATTTTATTGTATCTGGACTTCTCAGCTCGAGAAAGCTTGCAGAAGTCCTTTTCGAACATCTTGAGCTCCTTCCTTGTGTGCAGTGGCGGCCAAAGTGTTGTGTAAGCCATGGTCCTGAAAGAATTGAACAAATTGATAATACAAAATTAAAAAACAAAATCTTTAAAATACCTCACAAACTGCCAAGCACTTTCGGCCGTCGGCTGATTGTCGATCAGGAGCTGTATCTCCCGCTTAAATTGTTGGGCGTACTCATTCTTGGAGATGTGATAGCGCTCCAAGCAGCGGATTTGCCTGGAAGTGAAGGATATGTCAAGTCAGTGGGACATTATCGGGTGGAAGGACTTACAGCGGTATGCGATGTTTGGAGAATGTGGGTTCCAGCCTTGGATCTCTGTCATCATCGAATATGGTTTGATAAATTGGCGTAAATGTTTGGTCCGGATCTTCCTTAAAACTGGGTCTTATGAACTGTTCGTCCTTCTTGTGTCGTTTTTTCATTCTATTGAAGGAGTTACGGGGATCGTCGGTAGTTGTATTACCGCCCTGAATGATCGAAGAGATAGGGTTCTTCATTCCCATGCTATATCTCTTTTCCCCAAGTTGCTTTCTTTTGTCCTCCATCTGACTCAGCCTGACTGAGCCCGCTTTGGATATTTGGCTCATTTTGCTTTAAATGAATGGAAAATAACGTTTTGTCTGTGGATAAATTTGATCTTTTTAGTCTACTACTGAACCGTTCATGTATGTATTCGTTTCTAAGTGTAAGTCAAGGCTATAGTGTTGACATATATCATTATTTTACAGTTAGTAGAGCGGAATCCAAATCAAAGATAGAAATTAGAAATTTGTAAGCCGAAATCTAAAATCATTTTGTCAGATTTCTAAGTGATCTAAGATCATATTGTTTTTATTTAACAGAAAAACTTGCGTTCCTTGGTTATTTTTCGATAAGGTTGAACATATGTTTTCAATAATAGATATACATTAATGTTAAATGCAATATTTTTCAAATTTTGAATTTCAATTTATTGAACTATAATATTTGATATATGATATTTAATTTTTCCTTTTTATTATTATGGTATTAGGTAATATTTATAAGACTAGAAACCATAATTAAAAAATCAGAATTTTTAATGATATATGTTTATCCTCATTATATATGTACATAACAATCTTTCTGATTCTTAAAGGCTTCTTAACTTACTTCTTAACTTCAGGTTTTTTTAAGATATATATATTATTCACATAGCACTATTTCTGATTCTTAAGGCCTTCTCATCTTACCTTTAACTTTGGTTCCTGCATATTTTCAGCCCAGATTGCTGAAGCGATCTGAGAGTTTACCATCAAATTTGTATGTTCAGCCGTTGTGACTTTGAATCCTTGCAGATGAACATTTGCATTTCATGCGCTCCAACTTGCCGTAAGTAGTGGGATGAAAAAAAAAGTAGGAAAAACAGGAATTGGAACACGAGCAGGCGTCCAAAGTGGAGCACAAATCGAGTACAACTTTTGCACAAAGTTGTTTTCCTTTGCCTGTTGGCATCGAGGCATGCTCATCCCGTGGCATCCCTTTCCCGGAGTCTCCTTGCCCACACCTAGCTACACATCCTGTTTAGCTTCAATGAATGCTTCAACGCTCCGTGTAGCCCCCTTTAGCCCCCTCCGCCTCCCCAGGACACGCTGTGCCCCTGAAAGCCGTTCCACTTGGCCCATTCACGATGTCTATCTGCTGCCAGGCGCTTTGTTTTTGCGACGGTCTATTCATAATTCCACAGCCGGCTGCTGGCACAAATTGAAAAGCAAACACGTGGCTCTGTAGTTGGCCTTATCACTGGCTACATTGGGATTTCGTTGCTTAGAGCCACTGACACTCCGTCATGTAGTGTCCGGCCGACAGCGGCGGACGGCCGGTTGGTCAGTTGCTCCGGGTTCAGTTTCATTTTTAGCCGGAGTCGAACTCGAGGGCTTGGAATTTGAGTTTTTGTGTTGAGCTGCTGTGACACTTTTTTGTTGTCTCGTTTGCTGTGAATTTTTGCAGGCACACTGTAAGGAAATCAAATAAAATCGAATTAACTAGGACAGCTGCAAAAGAGTGTCCTGAAAAATGTTTTTTAATTTAATCTCAGTTTAGTTAATTCAATAAAAACATATGTTTGAATAAATGAACTGAGAATAAATGTCTCTCAAAATAATAACACCCTTTTTTTTGCTGCGTGTGCCTGTGTGGCATCCCATTTTGTTTGTGGGCTTAGGTCAGCACTTTGCCATTTTCATAGCTGCATGCACCAGGGTCCTCATTGTCATCATCCTTGTCTCATCTCCTCCCATCTTCTCACCATCTCGTCCTGCAGTCCCTGGGCATTGTTTAATAATTTTCCTGCTTAGAACAGGATATTTCAGCCGCACAAAACTTGTTGGCTTGCTTTTTTCTCTAGCCCAGAATTTAACAAAAGCAGCTGAAAGTTTAACTCTAGCTTAACCCTTAATGAGGGCATTATGGCAGGAGGGAGCCCTTAAGCCGATGACGCGGTATCATTGCTAATTTTCTTGGCCACCGGCGAAAGTTTAAGCAAAGTTTAAGGTATTTACTGTTCCCCTTTCAGCTGCTCTAGTTTTGCCGGCTTTGGCTTTGACTTCAACTTTTCCACCTTTTTTCTTTATTTTTCCCGCTCGGCTATGCAACGGCAGACGGACAGCAGGGCGGCCATCAAAGCCAGACGCCACTTGAGTTGATTTCCGTTCGGAGCCATCGAGATTGAGTTGAGGCCTGTAGCGGCGCCTGTAGCGACTGCAAAGCTCAATGTTATTGTTATGATTTTTTTTTTTTTATAGACCAAACTTAGTTTACGTTAGATTGGGTATATACCAAATTAGCT